>QNTS01003275.1:98514-117571 GCA_003317085.1 Hucho hucho | reverse complement strand
GGTACCCACTGTATATAGCCTCGTTATTGTTATGTTATTGTGTTACTTTTTATTATTATTTTTTTCTTACTTTAGTTTATTTGGTAAATATGTTCTTAACTCTTCTTGAACTGCACTGTTGGTTAAGGGCTTGTAAGTAAGCATTTCACGATAAGGTCTACACTTATAAAGTTTGATTTGACACACACACACACACACATAAAAACAAGCCAGGTGTAATGTAACAGAGCTCGTACCGGAGTTACCCCAAGACACTAATCTAAGGTCAGTTTAGCATTTTTCCCTAAATGGTTAAGGGTGGTTAGGACTTGGGGGGGCAGAGATGCTCATAGATCTATGGTTAAGATTAACTTTCAGCTGTAAACTCAGTCTGGTTTTAGTGAGGCCAAGGGACTGTGTAAAGACGCAACGTGTCAGTTTGTTGTGTTGTGAGAACTGAAGCGTGGAGACAGGCTGTTCTTGCTAAGAGAAGCTTCCAACAGAAGTTGGTTAGCGGTGTGTGTCATACAAGTGTTTCTGGCCTACATGTGAGTGACATCCACATCCATAACAGGAAGTAGGTCTAGACACTATACACACCAGCCTTTCGATGAGAGAGACGTGTGCTTGTATGTGCATGTGTACAGCAACAACATTTCAAACAAGACACCTAGTTACTTCTCATAGAGAATGTGCCAAAGTGTAACTGAAATGTTGGTCTCCTCCCAGACACCCACTGTCATGTCATTGTGCATCACATCAATATACAGTGCATTCGAAAAGAATTCAGACCCCTTCCCCTTTTCTACATTTTGTAACGTTACAGCCTTTTTCTAAAATGGATTAAATAAAACAATTTCCTCATCAATCTACACACAATACCCCATAATGACTAAGCAAAACCAGGTTATACAGCTTTGCACATGTATATAAATAAATATTTATAAAAAGATAACTTATTTACATAAGTATTCAGACCCTTTGCTATGAGACTCGACATTGAACTCAGGTTGCATCCTGTTTCCATTAATCATCCTTGAGATGTTTCTACAACTTGACTGGAGTCCACCTGTGGTCAGTTCAATTGATTGGACATGATTTGGAAAGGCAGACACCTGTCACACAAACACACGGTCAAACAAATTGTCCGTAGAGCTCCCAGACAGGTTTGTGTCAAGGCACAGATCTGGGGAAGGGTGCCAAAAATAATTCTAACCGCCTGGCCAAACTGAGCAATTGGGGGGAAGGGCCTTTGTCACGATCTCCTGAAGGGACAGACCAAGGCTCAGCGAGGTATCCAGTATACATGTTTTATTATTCACGTAACTGGGACAAAACGACCGTAACGAAGATCGTGAAGCTGACCACAACTAAACGTAAAACAAGCTATGCTCAAACAATAACCCACAAACCCTTAGTGAAAACTACAAACATATATATGGTTCCCAATTAGAGGTAACGACACTCAGCTGCCTCTAATTGGGAACCATTACCCCAACATAGAAATATATAACCTAGAACAGAAAAAACCCTACACCAAAAACAAAACTAAACACTCCAGCCTGTCTTCTCAGGCCTGGACGTGACAGCCTTGGTCAGGGAGGTGACAAAGAACCAGATGTTCACTCTGTGGAGATGGGAGAACCTTCCAGAAGGACAACCATTTTTGCAGCACTCCACCAATCAGGCCTTTATGGTAGAGTGGCCAGATGGAAGCCAACCACTCCTCAGTAAAAGGCACATGACAGCCTGCTTGGAATTTGCCAAAAGGCACCTAAAAGACTCCCATACCANCCCAGACAGGTTTGTGTCGAGGCACAGATCTGGGGAAGGGTGCCAAAAATAATTCTAACCGCCTGGCCAAACTGAGCAATTGGGGGGAAGGGCCTTTGTCACGATCTCCTGAAGGGACAGACCAAGGCGCAGCGAGGTATCCAGTATACATGTTTTATTATTCACGTAACTGGGACAAAACGACCGTAACGAAGATCGTGAAGCTGACCACAACTAAACGTAAAACAAGCTATGCTCAAACAATAACCCACAAACCCTTAGTGAAAACTACAAACATATATATGGTTCCCAATTAGAGGTAACGACACTCAGCTGCCTCTAATTGGGAACCATTACCCCAACATAGAAATATATAACCTAGAACAGAAAAAACCCTACACCAAAAACAAAACTAAACACTCCAGCCTGTCTTCTCAGGCCTGGACGTGACAGCCTTGGTCAGGGAGGTGACAAAGAACCAGATGTTCACTCTGTGGAGATGGGAGAACCTTCCAGAAGGACAACCATTTTTGCAGCACTCCACCAATCAGGCCTTTATGGTAGAGTGGCCAGATGGAAGCCAACCACTCCTCAGTAAAAGGCACATGACAGCCTGCTTGGAATTTGCCAAAAGGCACCTAAAAGACTCCCATACCATGAGAAACAAGATGCTCTGGTCTGATAAAACCAAGATTGAACTCTTTGGCCTGAATGCCAAGCGTCACAGCTGGAGGAAACTTGGCACCATCCCTACAGTGAACTACAGTGCATCATGCTGTGGGGATGTTTTTCAGCGGCAGGGACTGGGAGGCTAGTCAGGATCAGATAAACCGAGCAAAGTACAGAGAGATCCTTGATGAAAACCTACTCCAGAGTGCTCAGACTGGGGTGAATGTTATCCTTCCAACAGGACAACAACCCTAAGCACCCAGCTAAGACAATGTGCTGAGTACCAGGCAGTTAGCAAGTTTGGTAGGCTACTAATGACCATCAGCAGCATCAGAGCTTGGAGAAACCTAATTACCGTGACTAAACGGTCACATGGAATTTGACTGCCATCATGACTCGTGACCGCAGGTGTGGTGGTAATACGGTCACCGTAACAGCCCTAATTACAGGTTTGATTTATGTTTGGCATAGGGTCAGTAGCTACATGCCAGGGATCCCCATGGGGAAGAAATGTTCTTCTATGCATAGGAGAGGCACCGTTTCAGTCAAGCCCATATGATATAGTTTGCTATAATACAATACTTGTCTATGTCACACTCAACACATCCATCCAATCCTCTGAGATTTACAGGTGTGCTCCAGGGAATAGACAAGATCATTTGATATACAGAATCTCTTACCGTTGTTGCTCTGCTGCTCACTGGGGACTTCTGCCACGACGCAGCGGTATAATGGGTGGTCACCGAATCCGTCCTCGAGCAGATCTGTTATTACAATGTTAGAAACGCCTTATAAACTCTGTATGCACTGCAGTCAATCACATGGTGACCGAGACAGAAATGCTTTAGTTTCATTCAGACTCACCATCCTCAGTCAGTAACACTTGGTCTTCCATTTCTTCATATTTAGCCAGTTCCTGGACAGAAGAAACATTTCAGATTCAAAACCAAGAACAGCGAGTCAATAGGGGAAAGTTTATAATTCACTGAGATAAGTGACGGTCAACGAAGAGAACAGTATTTAACATTATAAACACATAATCAAATGGAGGAAACCGGGCTCGTTGCCAACGTAATAAACAAAGGTACAAAACTACAGAGCGAACTGATACCGACAGATATCCAGTGGAAATTGTCTGTATTTGTCACCTTCAAGACATACAAGTTTGCAGAGTTTCTCTGAATACAGTTAGGATGAGCACATTTAAAATACCCACATGGTATTTATTATATTTATATCAAAATCTCTATCACCCCTCAGATACTATAGTCTTACTTCTGATGTATCATGTCTCTAGGATAGCAATGTTCAAAGTTTAACTCAGAATCTGTCACGTCCTGGCCATAGATAGCCCTCTGGGTTATCTATGGGGTTTTGGGCCAGGACGTGACTAGGGTATTCTATGTGTCTTTATGTTGTGTTTTGTGTTGGTTCCCAATTAGAGGCAGCTGTTAGTCGTTGCCTCTAATTGGGAATCCTATTTAAGTTTGTTCCCTTCCCCACCTGCCTTGTGGGTTATTGTATCTGTTAGTGCATGTGTTTGTGCACTACGTGTATGTCCGATCTGGTTTTTTGAAGCGTCACTGTATTAAAGATGTGGAACTCCACCCGCGCTGGGCTTTGGTCCAGTTATTCCTCAGATCTTGACAGAATCCAACACCTTCAAACACCAAGTTAGGTAAGCCTAACTTCAAAATAGGCCAGGGCATTATCACTGTCAATCGTGAATGATAATTCTTCAAGCTTTGCCAGTGAAATATTCAAACTGCGTCTGCATGCCAATCATTTTGGTCTCAATCAGTTTAATTGGAATATGCATTTAGATTTTCTTGAATTGCTGTTTCATGAGCAGATGGTGTTAAACTACACTGAACAAAAATATAAAATGTGTTGGTCCCATGTTTCATGAGCTGAAATAAAAGATCCCAGAAATGTTCCATACGCACAAAAAGCTAATAACGAAAATATATGGGAATGTCTGCACTACCAAAAATTACAACCAATTGCAGCATTACCGCAAAAATGGAAGAGGCAAGTGGCAGGGGGAGAAAGTAAGGAACTTGTCTGTCGGCCCCACATTAAAGACCAAAATTGGTTAAAGCAAATTGTGATAAATTAAACTGGTATACTTTTTTATTTAAGGACTCAAAAATTGACAGCTGTGCCACAGATTGCAAAATTGTTGGTAAGAGATTTTTGATATACTGATTACATGGTTTATGAACGGATACACAAAATGATGCCGGATTCAAAAGTTTTTCAATGTACAGTTAAAGTCGGAAGTTTACATACACTTAGGTTGGCGTCATTAAAACTTGTTTTTCAACCACTCCACAAATTTCTTGTTAACAAACGGGGGGGGCATACGGGGAGGTTGGTTGAGCTAGGTTGGAGACCTGAGCCAACTCCCCGTGCTTACCGGAGGGAGCGTCGCACTGGTAAGGCACCGTGTTATGCGGTGAAGCGCACGGTGTCTCAAGTGCGCGTTCACAGCCCGGTGCGCGACATGCCATCTCCCCGCATCTGTCGAGCTAGGGGGAGTTTGCAGCCTGGAAGGAGGGTGTTGGCTCAGCGCTCTTGGTCTCCGGTGCGCCTCTTCGGACCAGGATATCCTGCGCCGGCTCCGCGCACCAGGCTCCCTGTGCGCCTTCTGAGCCCAGCACATCCTGTCCCTGCTCCACGCATCGAGAGCCCGACACGTCCTGTCCTTGCTTCACGCATCAGGCCTCCTGTGCGCATCGAGAGCCCGACACGTCCTGTCCTTGCTTCACGCATCAGGCCTCCTGTGCGCATCGAGAGCCCGACACGTCCTGTCCTTGCTTCACGCATCAGGCCTCCTGTGCGCATCCAGATCCCGGCACGGCCTGTCCCTGCTCCACGTACCAAGCCTCTAGGATGTCGTCCCAGCCTGGTACGTACTGTGCCTGCTCCATGCACCAGGCCTCTAGGGTGTCGTCCCAGCCTGGTACGTACTGTTCCTGCTCCACGTACCGGGCCTCCAGTGCGTCTTCTCCGGTCGGTACGGCCCGCACCGGAGCCGCCGCCAAAGGCGAAGACTCACCCGAAAGACCCCCCCCCCCAGTGACTTTTGGTCGTGGTCGGAGTCCACGCCTTTGGGGGCGGGGTACTGTCACGTCCTGGCCATAGATAGCCTTTTTTGGTGGTTTTGGTCAGGACGTGATCAGGGGTTTGTTCTATGTTGTATATTTCTTTGTTGGTTTCGTTGAATTTGTGTATATTTCTTTGTTGGTTTCATTATTTGAATTTGTGTGTGTGTGTGTGTGTGTGTGTGCCTGTTTTGAGCCACACCTGTATTACGATCTTTCGTTGTTTATTGTTTTGCCAGTTGCAATACGTATAATAAGTATGTATACTGGAACCCTCGCTGCATCTTCGTCCGTTCAATACGAAGATTGTGACATGCTGTCAATTGTCCCTTTACTCTTGGCAATATTTGCTTAATCGTTCCCCTTTTTTTCATCGTTGTATTTTGCTATTTAACTAGCTAACTAACTTCTCAAGCGTCTTTAGATAGCAAATCAACAATACACACGGAAATACTGTCGCCGAGGTATTGTTAGACGGGAGAAGAATGAAACCATCTACACCACCCGATGTCACAGGAAGGCCAAAAAGATCAAGGACAACAACCACCCGAGCCACTGCCTGTTCACCCCGCTATCATCCAGAAGGCGAGGTCAGTACAGGTGCATCAAAGCTGGGACGGAGAGAATGCTAAACAGCCATCACTAACATTGAGTGGCTGCTGCCAACATACAGACTCAATCTCTAGCCACTTTAATAATAAAAAATTGGATGTAATAAATGTCACTGTAAACAATGCCACTTTATATAATGTTTACATACCATACATTACTCAACTCATATGTATATACTGTACTCTATACCATCTACTGCATCTTGCCTGTGCCGTTCGGCCTTCGCTCATCCAGATATTTATATGTACATATTCTTATTCATTCCTTTACACTTGTGTGTATAAGGTAGTAGTTGTGAAATTGTTAGATTACTTGTTAGATATTACTGCATGGTCGGAACTACAAGCACAAGCATTAACATCTGCTAACCATGTGTATGTGACCAATAAAATTGGATTTGATTTGATTTGACCGGTCGATTTTCCGGCTAAGCAAGCAGTGATTTTAGTTTGCGGCTTACCTTTATCAGTCGCAGTATGTCAGGCACATCTTTGGATTCAGCTTTCCGTATTTTAAAATGTTCCATTTTCTTATTTTATATTAATAAGAGCAAAACAGTCGACTTAAACATGTAGCTAGTTATGTAACGTTAGCTACCTTGCTGGTTCTATTCAAACCAAGTCCTTCTAAGCTAAATGTTCGCTAGGTGTATATATAAAGGACATTATTGAGAGGGTAGTGAGATTGGATATGCCTTTTTATCCTAGTGATGTGTGAGTCATGCCACGCGCATGTTTTTTTAGTTTTTTTTACACAACGCGTGTCAGTTTTACTGTCATAAATGCATCAGGTTTCATTAGCCATAAAGACGTCAAGAGAGTTCACACATTCATAGTTTAGGGTTACAATAAAACAGATGGCACTTTTGTGGTTAGTCCAGAGTTAGTTTCATTTTTGTATTAGGGAGCGCCTACATGAATCCTTATCTATACTGTAACCGGTTTATAAGCGCGGATATCGACTCTACCGCTTGAGCATGCTTTTGCAGCACTGTTGGTAGCTCGCTGGACGTCGGACTAGAAGGTTGAGGGTTCGAGACCTGCTCCCTACCTGTTATATTACATTTAAGTCACATGATTTCATAAGAAAATGTTTCTGCAGTGAGGTGTCCTTGGATGAATGTCAACAAGATGCATAACCATATAGAAATGCCAATGATGGAGGTGTTGCTGTTTATATTCAGAACCACATTCCTGTAAAGCTTAGAGAGGATCTCCTGTTAAATACTGTTGAAATAATTTGGCTACAGATTCATCTGCCTCACCTAAAGCCAATTCTGGTGGGAAGCTGCTATAGACCACCAAGTGCTAACAGTCAGTATCTGGATACCATGTGAAATGCTTGATAATGTATGTGATATCAATAGTGAGGTATATTTTCTGGGTGATTTAAATATTGACTGCATTTCATCAAGCTGCCCACACAAAAGAAAGCTTCAAACTGTAGCTAGTGCCTGCAACCTGGTTCAGGTTATCAATCAACCTATCAGGGTAGTTACAAACAGCACAGGAATTAAATCATCAACATGTATTGATCACATCTTTAGTAAGGCTGCAGAAATTTGTTTGAAAGCAGTATCCAAATCCATCGGATGTAGTGGTCACAATATAGTAGCCATATCTAGGAAAACCAAAGTTCCAAAGGCTGGGCCTAATATAGTGTACGAGGTCATACAATACATTTTGTATTGATATCTATGTTGTTGATGTAAAGAATATTTTTGGGTCCATGGTGTGTAATGACAAGCAACCAGACGCTGCACTTGACACATTTATGAAATTGCTTATCCCTGTTACTAATAAGCACGCACCCATTAAGGAAATGACTGTAAAAATGGTTAAATCCCCATGGATTGATGAGGAATTGAAAAATTGTATGGTTGAGAGGGAAGAGGCAAAATATAGGTCTGGTTGTACAACTGGTTGGCAAACATACTGTAAATTGAGAAATCATGTGACTAAACTGAATAAAAAGAAACTACACTATGAAACAAAGATACATGACATAATGAATGATAGTAAAAAACTTGAGCTCCTTAAATGAAATGTTGGGCTAAAATGCAAACTCTGCTCCATCATTCATTGAATCAGATGGCTTATTCATCACAAAACCCACTACTTTAATGATATGTTAATTGGCAAGATTAGCAAACTTAGGCATGACATGCCAGCAACAAACACTGACACTACACATCCAAGTATATCTGACCAAATTATGAAAGATAAGCATTGTAATTTTGAATTCCGTAAAGTAAGTGTGGAAGAGATAAAAAAAATTATTGTTGTCTATCAACAATGATAAGCCACCGGGGTCTGACAACTTGGATAGAAAATTACTGAGGATAATAGCGGACGATATTGCCACTCCTATTTGCCATATCTTAAATTTAAGCCTACTGGAAAATGTGTGCCCTCAGGCCTGGAGGGAAGCAAAAGTTATTTCCCTACCTAAGAATAGTAAAGCCCCCTTTACTGGCACAAATAGCCGACCAATCAGCTTGTTACCAACCCTTAGTGAACTTTTGGAAAGAATTGTGTTTGACCAGATACAATGTTATTTCAGAGTAATGAAATTAACAGACTTTCAGCATGCTTATAGGGAAGGACATTCAACAAGCACAGCACTTACACAAATGACTGATGATTAGCCGAGAGAAATTGATAAAAAGATTGGGGGCTGTTTTGTTAGACTTCCGTGCAGCTTTTGACATTATTGATCATAGTCTGCTGCTGGAAAAACACGTGTTATGGCTTTACACCCCCTCCTATATTGTGGATAAAAAGTTACCTGTCTAACAGAACACAAAGGGTGTTCTTTAATGGTAGCCTCTCCAACAAAATCCCGGTAGAATCAGGAATTCTGCAGGGCAGCGTTCTACGCCTCTTACTTTTTTCGATTTTTATTGACGACATGCCACTGGTTTTGAGTAGAGCCATGTATGCGCATGACAACACTATACACGTCAGCTACCACAGTGACTGAAATGACTGCAACAATTAACAAAGAGTTGCAGTTAGTTTCAGAATGGGTGGCAAGGAATAAGTTAGTCCTAAATATTTCAGAGACTTAAAGCATTGTATTTAGGACAAACCATTCCCCAAACCCTAAACCTCAACTAAATCTTGTAGAATAATGTGGAAATTGAGCAAGTTGAGGAGACTCAACTGCTTAGAGTAACCCTGGATTGTAAACTGTCCTGGTCAAAACATATTGATACAACAGTAGCTAAGATGGGCAGAAGTCTGTCCATAATAAAGTGATGCTCTGTATTTTTAACAGTACTATCAACAAGGCAGGTCCTACAGACCCAAGTTATCGCACCTGGACTACTGTTCAGTCGAGTGGTCAGGTGTCACAAAGAGGGACTTAGGAAAATTGCAATTGGCTCAGAACAGGGCAGCACGGCTGGCCCTTGGATGTACACAGAGAGCTAACATCAATAATATGCACGTCAATCTCTCCTGGCTCAAAGTGGAGGAGAGATTGACTTCATCACTACTTGTATTTGTGAGAGGCATTGACATGTTGAATGCAACAAGCTGTCTATTTGAAGTACTGGCACACAGCTCGAACACCCATTCATACAGCACAAGACATGCCACCAGATGTCTCTTCACAGTCCCCAAGTCCAGAACAGACTATGGAAGGCGCACAGTACTACATAGAGCCATGACTACATGGAACTCCATTCCACATCAAGTAACTCATGCAAGCAGTAAAATTTGATTTAAAAAACAGATAAAAAAATACACCTTAAGGAACAGCGGGGACTGGGAAGAGAAACAGACACAGATACACATGATACATGTATTGGGTAAAGTGTTATGAAATGTAATGTCATGTAATATTTTAAATTGTGTATATATATGTCTTAATGTTGCAGGACCCCAGGAAGAGTAGCTGCTGCCTTGGCAACAGCTAATGGGGATCCTTAATAAATGCAAATACAAATTCACACAAAAAGATTCAGGGTTAGGCCTACTACAAAATAACACTCAAAACTCAACTTCATAAAACGATTAAATACAGTTGGAATGTAGTTAGAACTCTCAAACTGTTTCCATCAAACAGAAAAACAACAAGAAAGTAGGATAATCACATTTAGATTGTAGATACTGCACTTTACTTTTGCAATACCCATAAACAGGGTTGGGTAGGTTACCTTCTAAATGTAATTCATTACAGTTACTAGTTACCTGTCCAACATTGTAATCAGTAACTGTTACGGCCGTGGTTCCGTATGGAAAAAGGAATCAGGCGCAGGAGGAATTTCCCGTGTGAGGATCTTTTAATAGTATCACCAGTCCAAACAATAACACTCTGGCGAATAAAAGTACTCACACGAAAATACAAAACAAACCGGGGAAAACAAGCAAACCGGTACATACAGGAACCAAATAACATATCCCTCAGTGAACGAACAAGGAACGTAATCACAGAGAACAAACAGTAACATCAAACAATCACGCACAATGGGAAGAAGGGAAGGAAGGGATATATACAGGTGCGTGATTGGGAGAAATAAACAACAGGTGCGACAATTAGACAAAACCTAAACAACTAAGGGAAGCGATGATGGTCAGAAAACCGGTGACGTCGACCGCCGAACACCGCCCGAACAAGAAGAGGGACCGACTTCGGCGGAAGTCGTGACAGTGACGTAACTTTGGATTTCCCAAACTCAGTAACGTAATCTGATTACATTCAGTTACTTTTTGATCACTTTCACCTTTAGAAGCATTAGAAGATGACAAAAATGTATGTTTACCAGTTGAACGACATCTATTGCAGGATAAATAAATGTTAAAGTTTACATAGCTGGCCATATATGGATGTTAAATTTCACTTTATGGGTTGGCTATGTAGGCTTCGTCTAACCCATTGTTTTCTACTACTAATAATAATAATACGATTAAATTATATATTTTCATTAAAAACCAAAGTCTATCAGAATTCCAGTCATTCCAATAAAATGTTATATCCCTTGATCTTCAAGAATAGGACTTGGAAATATGGAAGTATAGACTAGCCAAATTGTTTTACCTGAGCATAACCCAAAACTAAGGACTTATTAGCCAGCCCTACTCTGTTGTTTATGATTTTGTTGTCATGGAGGACTGATTGGGCTCTTTGATTCAAGGTGAAAAATAAATGCTGCGCTCATGGCATGGCATGCTTTGAGCACTACTGGAAAGTGCTATTTACATGTGTAAAATGAATGCCATATGCTGCATTTGCTATAGGCCTATTGTTTACCTTTTTGTTTGTGACACTTTGAAATCTTGATAATATGCAGCTGTTTAAAGGGAAAATCCACAATAACAAAACGGTCGCCCCGCCTCTGTTTTTTGGTAAAAAGCTAAGGGATGGGCCTGGAGAAATGTAACCACTCTCAGATTAATAGACAGAGCTATAGACGCAAGGACTGACCATAACTGATATCAAAATTATTGTTTCAACCATGTTATGAGGCTATACAGTGTTTGTTTACATTCACAATGTTTACAAACATTGGAGAAAAACAAGCTTATATTTTGGGTTCTCATGGAGTGTGACAGTTTAACTAAGCTCATGAGGCATTTATAAGTTATATTCTTCAAGAATCAATGGATACAGTACCAGTTAAAAGTTTAGACACACCTACTCATTCAAGGGTTTTTCTTTATTTTGACTATTTTCTACATTGTAGAATAATATTGAAGACATCAAAACAAAGAAATAACACATATGGAATCATGTAGTAACCAAAAGAAAAGTGTTAAACAAATCAAATTATATTTTAGATTTGAGATTCTTCAAAGTAGCCACCCTTTGCCTTGATGACAGCTTTGCACACTCTTGGAATTCTCTCAACCAACTTCATGAGGTAGTCACCTGGAATGCATTTCAATTAACAGGTGTGCCTTGTTAAAATATAATTTGTGGAATTTAATTCTTAATGCGTTTGAGCCAAGCAATTGTGTTGTGACAAGGTAGGGGTGGTATACAGAAGATAGCCCTATTTGGTAAAAGTCCATATTATGCCAAGAACAGCTCAAATAAGCAAAGAGAAACGACAGTCCATCATTACTTTAAGACATGAAGGTCAGTCAATGTGGAAAATTTCAAGAACTTTTAAAGTTTCTTCAAGTGCAGTTGCAAAAACCATCAAGCGCTATGATGAAACTGGCTCTCATGAGGACCGCCACAGGAAAGGAAGACCCAGAGTTACCTCTGCTGCAGAGGATAAGTTCATTAGAGTTACCAGACTCAGAAATTGCAGCCCAAAAAATGCTTCACAGAGTTAAAGTAACAGACACATCTCAGCATCAACTGTTCAGAGGAGACTGCGTGAATCAGGCCTTCATGGTTGAATTTCTGCAAAGAAACCACTACTAAAGGACACCAATAAGAAGAAGAGACTTGAAACACAAGCAATGGACATTAGACTGGTGGAAATCTGTCCTTTGGTCTGATGAGTCCAAATGTTTTATTTTTGGTTCCAACTGCCGTGTCTTTGTGAGACGCAGAGTAGGTGAACAGATAATCTCCACGTGTGGTTCCTACCGTGAAGCATGGAGGAGGGGGTGTGAAGGTGTCGGGGTGCTTTGCTTGTGACACTGTCTGTGATTTATTTAACCAGCATGGCTAACACAGCATTCTGCAGTGATACGCCATCCCATCTGGTTTGCGCTTAGTGGGACTCAGTTATTTTTCAACAGGACAATGACCCAACACACACCTCCAGGCTTTGTAAGGGCTATTTGACCAAGAAGGAGAGTGATGGAGTGCTGCATCATCTGACCTGGCCTCCTCAATCACCCGACCTCAACCCAATTGAGATGGTTTGGGATGAGTTGGACCGCAGAGTGAATGAAAAGCAGCCAACAAGTGCTCAGCATATGTGGGAACTCCTTCAAGACTGTTGGAAAAGCATTCCAGGTGAAGCTGGTTGAGAGAATGCCAAGAGTGTGCAAAACTGTCATCAAGGCAAAGGTTGGCTATTTTGAAGAACACTTTTTTGGTTACTGCATGATTCGATGTGTTACTTCATAGTTTTGATGTCTTCACTATTATTCTACCATGTAGAAAATAGTAAAAATAAATAAAAACCCTTGAATGAGTAGGTGTGTCCAAACTTTTGATTGGTACTGTGTATATATATAAGTCGGAAGTTTACATACACCTTAGCCAAATACATTTAAAGTCAGTTTTTTACAATTCCTGACATTTAATCCTAGTAAAAATTCCCTGTCTTAGGCCAGTTAGGATCACCACTTTATTTTAAGAATATGAAATGTCAGAATAATAGTAGGGAGTGATTTATTTCAGCTTTAATTTCTTTCATTACATTCCCAGTGGGTCAGAAGTTTACATACACTCAATTAGTATTTGGTAGCATTGCCTTTAAATTGTTTAACTTGGGCCAAATGTTTCGGGAAGCCTTCCACAAGGTTCCCACAATAAGTTGGGAGAATTTTGGCCCATTCCTCCTGACAGAGCTGGTGTAACTGAGTCCGGTTTGTAGGCCTCCTTGCTCGCACACGCTTTTTCAGTTCTGCCCACAAATGCTCTATAGGATTGAGGTCAGGGCTTTGTGATGGCCACTACAATACCTTGACTTTGTTGTCCTTAAGCCATTTTGCCACAACTTTGGAAGTATGCTTGGGGTCATTGTCTGTTTGGAAGACCCATTTGCGACCAAGCTTTAACTTCCTGACAGATGTCTTGAGATGTTGCCTCAATATATACACATAATTTTCCATCCTCATGATGCCATCTAGTTTGTGAAGTGCACTAGTCCCTCCTGCAGAAAAGCACCCCCACAACATGATGCTGCCACCCCCGTGCTTCACGGTTGGGATGGTGTTCTTCGGCTTGAAAGCCTCCCCCTTTTTCCTCCAAACATGACGATGGTCATTATGGCCAAACAGTTATA
Organism: Hucho hucho; assembly: GCA_003317085.1. NCBI lineage: Eukaryota > Metazoa > Chordata > Actinopteri > Salmoniformes > Salmonidae > Hucho > Hucho hucho. The sequence continues at coordinate 103,513 of QNTS01003275.1, read as the reverse complement.
TTTCTGTTTCATCAGACCAGAGGACATTTCTCCAAAAAGTACGATCTTTGTTCCCATGTGCAGTTGCTAACCGTAGTCTGGCTTTTTTATGGCGGTTTTGGAGCAGTGGATTCTTCCTTGCTGAGCGGCCTTTCAGGTTATGTCAATATAGGATTCGTTTTACTGTGGATATAGATACTTTTGTACCTGTTTCCTCTAGCATCTTCACAAGGTCCTTTTGCTGCTGTTCTGTGATTGATTTGCACTTTTCGCACCAAAGTACGTTCATCTCTAGGAGACCCAACGCGTCTCCTTCCTGAGTGGTATGACGACTGCGTGGTCCCATGGTGTTTATACTTGCGTACTATTGTTTGTACAGATGAACATGGTACCTTCAGGTGTTTGGAAATTGCTCCCAAGGATGAACCAGACTCCTGGAGTGGCCTAGCCAGTCTCCAGACCTGAACCCAATAGAAAATCTTTGGAGGGAGCTGAAAGTCCGTATTGCCCAGCGACAGCCCCGAAACCTGAAGGATCTGGAGAAGGTCTGTATGGAGGAGTGGGCCAAAATCCCTGCTGCAGTGTGTGCAAACCTGGTCAAGAACTACAGGCAACGTATGATCTCTGTAATTGCAAACAAAGGTTTCTGTACCAAATATTAAGTTCTGCTTTTCTGATGTATCAAATACTTATGTCATGCAATAAAATGCAAATTAATTACTTAAAAATCATACAATGTGATTTTCTGGATTTTTGTTTTAGATTCCGTCTCTCACAGTTGAAGTGTACCTATGATAAAAAGTACAGACCTCTAAATGCTTTGTAAGTAGGAAAACCTGCAAAATCGTCAGTGTATCAAATACTTGTTCTCCCCACTGTACAAAAGCCTATTCCTGCTCTTTTACCACGATCCATCAAACATATTTGGTGTGTCATCACAGTGGTCTCTAACTTGAGGTCAGACTCGCTCAGGAGGAACAAAGTTCAATTTGCGCCTTTTTTTTCTTTCAATGCTAATTTGAATGTCATTGAGAAAACAGAGAAGTGTCAAAGATTTTTTTCGAAACCATGCTTTCTGAATGTAGTGGCAGTCTTATGGCTTGTGGGTAGAAGCTGTTAAGGAGCCGTTTGGACCTAGACTTGGCGCTCCGGTACCACTTGCCGGTAGCAGAGAGAACAATCTATGACTTGGGTGACTGGAGTCTTAGACAATCTTTGGGGCCTTCCTCTGACACCGCCTAGTATATAGGTCCTGGATGGCAGAAAGCTTGTACCCAGTGATGTACTGGGCTGTACGCACTACTCTTTGTACTTCCTTACGGGTGGATGCCGAGCAGTTGCCATACCAGACGGTGGTGCAATCGATCAGGATGCTCGATGGTGCAGCTGTAGGACTTTTTGAGGATCTGGGGACCCATGCCAAATCTTTTCAGTCTCCTGAGTGGGAAAATGCATTGTCGTGCCCTCTACAAGACTGTCTTGGTGTGTTTGGACCATGATAGTTCATTGGTGATGTGGACACCAAGGAACTTAACTCTTGACCCGCTCCACTACAGCCCCGTCGATGTGAATGGCGGTATGTTCGGCCGTCCTTTTCCTGTAGTCCACGATCATCTCCTTTGTCTTGCTCACGTTGAGGGAGAGGTTGTTGTCCTAGCACCACACAGCCAGGTCTCTGACCTCCTCCCTAAAGGCTGTCTCATCGTTGTCGATCAGGCCTACCACTGTTGTCGTCAGCAAATTTAATGATGGTGTTGGAGTTGTGCTTGGCCACGCAGTCGTGGGTGAAAAGGGAGTACAGGAGGGGAGTAAGCACGCAACCCTGAGGGGCCCCCGTGTTGAGGAGCAGCGTGGCAGATGTGGTGTTGCCTACCCTTACCACCTAGGAGGCGGCCTGTCAGTAAGTCCAGGATCCAGTTGTAGGAGGTGTTTAGTCCCAGGGGGATGAGCATTGTGGGCACTATGGTGTTGAACGCTGAGATGTAGTCAATGAACAGAATTCTCACATAGGTGTTCCTTTTATGCAGGTGGGAAAAGGCAGTGTGGAGTGCGATTGAGATTGCGTCATCTGTGGATCTGTTGGGGTGGTAAGCAAATTAGAGTGGGTCTAGGATTTCCGGGATGATGGTGTTGATGTGAGCCATGACCAACCATTCAAAGCACTTCATGGCTACTGCAGGTTACCTTCGCTTTCTCAGGCACAGGGACTATGGTGGTCTGCTTAAAACATGTAGGTATTACAGACTCGGTCAGGGAGAGGTTGAAAATGTCAGTGAAGACACTTGCCATTTTGTCCGTGCATGCTCTGAGTACACGTCCTGGTAATCTGCCTTGTGAATGTGTTGACCTGTTTAAAGGTCTTGCTCACATCGGCTATGGAGATCGTGATCACACAGTCGTCCGGAACAGCTGGTGCTCTCATGCATGCTTCAGTGTTTTGCTTGCCTTGAAGCGAGCATAAAAGGCATTTAGCCCTTCTGCTAGGCTCGCGTCACTGGGCAGCTCGCGGCTGGGTTTCCCTTTGTAGTCCGTAATAGTTTGCACGCCCTGCCACATCCGACGAGCGTCAGAGCCGGTGTAGTAGGATTCAATTTTAGTCCTGTATTCATGCTTTGCCTGTTTGATGGTTAGTCTGAGGGCATTGCGGGATTTCTTATGACCATCCGGATTAGTGTCCCGCTCCTTGAAAGCGGCAGCTCTACCCTTTAGCTCGGTGAGGATGTTGCCTGTAATCCATGGCTTCTGGTTGGGATATGTACCTACAGTCACTGTGGGGACGACGTCGTCGATGCACTTATTGATGAAGCCGGTGACTGAGGTGGTATACTCCTCAATGCCATTGGATTAATCCCGGAACATATTCCAGTCTGCGCTAGCAAAACTGTCCTGTAGTGTAGCATCCGCGTCATCTGACCACTTCCGTATGTACCGAGTCACTGGTACTTCCTGCTTTAGTTTTTGCTTGTAAGCAGGAATCAGGAGGATAGAATTATGGTCAGCCTCAACTACTGTTTGCAACACTTAACTAGTTTCCTTGAATGTAACTACTCAAACAAGCTCCAGCTGCTATTCACTGTTAATCAGCCTCAACACCTGTAAACCTAACCAAACAGTAATTCCTCCTCTCTGTTTTGCAGCACATGCAAGAGTGCTGCAAAACTGCGTGACAAGTTTTGATTTATCGAAAATGCTACTCAACGTCTCCTTAAGTTGGCTTACTTTGTTTACAATGGAGATTGATCTCACCACCTCAGATTCCAAGATGTTTTCAGACCAAGTTCCAGACTCTCCCTTCTCAATGTGAAAAAACAAGTCTACATGTTCTTCACAAAGAGGGCAACTGACGCTACTGAGCCAGATGTCTACGTGTCAGGGGAGAAGCTTCAGGTGGTATCCTGGCATCATCCTTGATGCCAACCTCTTTTAAAAAGCAGATGAAAAATGTAAGTCAAATAACTAAATTCAACTTAGCTAATTTCCAATTAATATGAAATTGTTTGACTACAGAGGTAGCAAAACTGTACTTCAATGCTATGATACTTAACATACTGCTTGACTAGTTGGTCCCAAGCTTGCTGTACAATATTAAAACCCATTCAGTCTGTCTACAAACAGGCTCTCAAAGTGCTTGATAGAAAGCCATCACTGTTATATCCTCAAAGGATGAGCTCCGGAGTTGGGAATCTTGTGCAATACACCGACACGTCTTGTATTCAATATCCTAAATGGCCTGGCTCCTCCCCCTCGTCTTAGTACTTTTGTCAAACAGAAAACCCAAACCCATGGCAGGAGATCCATATGGTCTGCCATGAGAGGTGACTGTATAGTTCCATTAAGGAAAATCACTGTCAATCTGCTTTCTCTGAGAGCTTCCCATGTCTGGAACACTCTGCCATCAGACACACAACTGCACCACCTAAAACACCTTCACTTCAAACAAAGACATGGCTAAACGACAATCAGACTTGTGAACATAATCTCTAGCTGTGTATTGCCGCGTTCCATGTTCTGTAGCCAGTGTCGTAAAGTACTTAAGTAAAAATACTTTAAAGTACTAATTAAGTCGTTGTTTGGTGTCTTTACTATTTATATTTGACAACTTTTACTTCATTACATTCCTAAACATAAGTATGTACTTTTTACTCCATACATCTTTCCTGACACACAAGTACTCAGTACATTTATGCTCAGCAGGACATGAAAATGGTCCAATTCACGCACTAATCAATAGAACATCCCTGGTCATCCCTACTGCCTCTGATCTGGTAGACTCACAGAATCTAAAAACACATTCTTTGTTTGTAAATTATGTTGGAGTGTGCCCCTGGCTATCTGTAAATTAAAAAGATTTGCTTAATATAAGGAATTTGAAACGATTTATACTTTTGGTACTTAAGCATATTTAAAACCAAATACTTTTCCTCAAGTAGTATTTTACTGGTTGACTTTTACTTGAGTAATTTTCTATTAAAGTATTTTTACTTTTACTCAAGTATTAAATCAAACTTTATTTGTCACATGCGCCGAATACAACAAGTGTATACCTTCCCGTTAAATGCTTACTTACAAGACCTTAACCAAAAAGTGCAGTTCAAGAAGAGTAAGAAAATATTTACCAAATAAACTAAAGTTAATAAAAAAATTAAGTGACTCTGCATAGATAAACAGTGAGTAGCAGCAGTGTACAAAACAAATGGGGGGGGGTCCGGTGGCCATTTTGTTAATTGTTCAGCAGTTTTATGGCTTGGGTGACTGGAGTCTGACAATTTTATGGGCTTTCCTCTGACACCGCCTATTATATAGGTCCTGGATGGCAGGAAGCTTGGCCCCAGTGATGTACTGAGCCGTACGTACTTATGACAATTGTGTACTTTTTCCACCACTGTCTGTAGCTTGTGAGGTGTGGAAACACTGCTGCTTCTATGTATCTTGTTTTGTTGCTTTTTGTGCTATTGCTCTGTCTGTTTGCTACGTTTTGCGTGTTCTATGTTGCTCTGCATGTGTTCACTGCTCATTGTTT
>QNTS01003275.1:78387-97684 GCA_003317085.1 Hucho hucho | reverse complement strand
AAAAGTTGGATAAACACATTTCGAATGTGGATTCTGCACTCTACCTTAGCATTACCCAAAAACTTGTTTAAGGTCATATGAAGGCAGAGCGCAGTATAAGCATTTTAGTGGTCATGGTTTATGTATAAAAGGTTTCTTCATAATAAGAGAATACATCCGTGCATTCACTGTTTCTACCTATAACATACAGTATTTGTCTGGATAGCAAAAAAATCTTTAAAGCCATTTTTCTCAGATTCACTGTTTGCGTAGACTGCGCTTGGTCTTTGTAGGGCAGTAAAGGTGGCTGCCATTACTCTTACCTGCCTCCTGTCCCACCTATCGCCATGGGTATTTCGTCCTGAAAACAATGACACTGTACTTTGCTTAAACCTGTTCTGACAGTTTGTCCTTAAATGGTGTTAAGGATGAACAAAAATTCAGGAGAAAGACCAGACTTGAATGTAACACTTAATTAGTTGCCTTGAACACAGCTGCCTAGCAACTCAACAAGCACCAGCTGTGACCTTGCCACCCCCATCAATGTCACAGCCATGGCTGCGGACTTGGACCTTCACCCTGACTCCTCCTTTGTCCAATTTGCTTAATGGCCGGAATTTTGTTTTCTCCCGGTCTCTACTCCTTGCACTATTCACTTCTGCACTTGACAAGACAGAAGTAGTCTCCTCCCTCCTGGCCAAGGAGGTGAAGCAGGGGTTTATGATTGGCCCCTTCTCCTCAATGCCATTCTCCTCGGAATTGCCACCCCGACAGTATTGTGGCAAGAATCGTATAATCATTGATCTCTCCAACCCACCCCATGAATCTTCAGTCCCCCGTCCTGACTTCCCTTTGCAGTACGCCACGGTCAACCATTACATTGCGCTCATTACTTGCTGGCCATGGAGCCTGGCTTGATAAGGCTGACATCTCCACCTTCAAGTTGGTGTCACGCCATCCCGACACCTGGCATCTCTGCGGAGTCTGCTAGGAGAGGTGGTACTACTTTTCTGTGCGCCTGACTTCTGGATGTAAGAGCAGCCCTTGAATATTCAACACCTTAGCCAAGGCCCTCTGTTGGCTCTTGCTGAAATGTATACCGGCTTTCTTATGTTCTCCTTGACGGTTTCCTCACTATTGGTGCCCATTCATCCCCTCCAGCCCTGGGCCTCTACAACTTCAGCCGCCTTGGCGTACCTCTCTGAGGAGAAAATGAAAGGCCCCTCTATCGCCTCGAATTCCTCGGTATCATACTGAACACTGTCTCCTTTCAGGCCTCCCTGCCGCTCAACAATTTCAGTGCATTTCCCTCCTGTCCAATACCACTGCAATAAAGGTCAGCTGCGTTCACTACTTGCCCACCTGAAATATGCCATCAGGATCATCCCTCAAGGCTGTCCCACCGCTCACTGGCCGCTTCGGTGCCTTCCTTGCCTCACACCGTGGTTTTCGACCCCTCGTGCCTCTCGGAGCTCAGGCCTTGTCATTGGAACGACATCACCTTTTTCTATGATTGTCTTTTGTCCCGACGATTTACAGCTGTTCACCGACGCTGCCCCTTCCATCAGGTATGGGGTTTCTACAGCAGTTGTTGGTTTGCTGCCGCATGGCCTCCCGAATTTGTCTCCTCTCCTGCCGCCCCTTCCTCCACCCTGTTCAAGTTGTACCCAATTGTCATCGCTGCTTCTCTCTGGGGGAACGAATGGTACAGAAGGGCCATACTCATCCATTCCGACAACCTTCTGTGGTACACATCATTAACAAGGGTTGTTCTGATGTCTTAGGAATCTATCCCCCATCAGTTCCTTCTCAAAGCTTTCATATGTACCCGGCCAATGTAACTCAATCGCTGATTCTCTGTTCTAGCCTCAGGTGCTTGGCCCGTATGCAAAACCCCTAACAGTCCCTCCTTACTCCATGATGACCTTCCTGTGAACCATCCACTCCTTTGCCTCTTCTCCCAGTCCATCCTATACAGCCGTTGCACCAAGTACACTGTCCTCTTACTGGACCGCCTGGAGACGCTTCCAGCATTTCCATACCATCTATCACCTGCCTTTTCCCTCCAATGACTTGGTCACCATGTCTGCTTTCAGCACCCATGCCAGCTCATTCCTCTCCATGCGGACATCCTCCATCTGGATGTACCTGGCCGGGATCAACTTCTTTCTCAAGTTGCTTACTGGGTCGTCATGTTCCTCCTTTCACCCTTCTCCTCAAGGGCCTCCAACGCACTGAAGTCCACCACCCCAGAGAGACCTTTCTTCACCATCAAACACAGAAAAACCAACTTTAGTTTGGCAGAACCACACCAGTTTACCTGTTCCGGCTACACCCAGTCCTTATGAACCACTCACCTACTTCCTGCAGCTCAGACAATATCAACATGCCTATCCATCCAATCCACTATTCATCTCTGGTTCCATCGCCTCTTGACAATTGTTCCATTCCCATCTGAGACAAATGCTATCCTGCTGACCAATTTGCCGCTTCCGTGGCATCCTAACATGGCGTCCAAGACCACACTGTACAACTCCTTGGCCGCTGGTCCTACATCCGTTCTGACTTCGATAACATCAGGACAGCTCACAACATGCTCATCTCTCTGAACCTGCATTAATTCAGGCACACTCCTCCAGTCTCTGCCTCATTTCAGACACCATATACCTCATGCCCTGTATCCTAACCAACCAGCCAAAAGAGGATTGTCTTCCTAGCTGAGCCTGGTTCCTCAAGGTTTTCTTCCTTCAAGGGAGTTTTTTTTCCTTGCACAGACCCCAGGAGAGCAAGCAGAAGCGACTAAGGTTGGCTGTACTACCTCAGCTATACCGCCAAACATTCAGCACCTGCAGTCCAGAACTCACTTCCTCTCCGGGGTAACTAAGGGCAATCCCCAAAAAGAGAACTTTTTGGCTATTGCCCTTACCACAGCAGCCTAACTACCATGGCCTGACTGTCTACCTGAGCTCCAATCCAAAACCTACAGAGACCACCCCCTCTGGATCCTTCTACAGCCATTGACTTCATACGGACCATTCTTCCCAACTGAATCCTCTTACTCACATTCATTTATTCAAATATTCTAAACCCATTTCATGTCTGGTCCTTCAACTTGTGAAAGATTGTTCTAATGAGGTTAGCCCAAATCTAGGGTGTAATCATTAGTCCAACAGTTGCAAACGAGAGTTTATATTGGACAAATTCAGGTATGTTTATCCCCGTTCTGTTTGCTTCCATTTAAGAAATGTTTTAACAGAATCGGCTCAATGAATACACCCCTGATCACACTAACATTTCATTTTCATAGCCACATACACACCCCAAGGTGTGTAATTCCTTCTCGCATCTATGCACTCTCCTCCTCCTCACCTTTTCCCTTCGCTTGTGGACTTCAGTGCAGAACATATCAGCTGTCTGACTAGGTGAAAAGCTAAACCTTCAATCATGCAGAACAGTGTAGTCAGCCTCAATCAGTTTAGCAGTTACACCGGCCAGCCCGGTGGCAATAAATGTATAAAGCTTACCTTGCCTTGGAAGAGTTCCAGTGTTGGATAGCCAGCTAGCTAACATAGCATCCCGCTCTGTTTAAGTAGGCTGAACTACCTAGCTGCTTTTGACACTAGCTAAGTGAAAAAATATATACTATGAAATATAGCTAGCGCTGTCTCCTGCTTCTCCTTCATTTTGGAATAAATGTATTTCTTAAACTGTTCAACTATTGTCTTTCTGAATCAACTACCACATTTTATGCACGGCAATGCTATCTGGATCATATCACCTCCACCCTACCTGTCACCCTAGACCCACTTCAATTTGCTTACCGCCCAATAGGTCCACAGACGATGCAATCGCCATCACACTGCCCTATCCCATCTGGACAAGCGGAACACGTATGTAAGAATGCTGTTCATTGACTACAACTAGGTCCTGGACTTCCTGACGGGCCACCCCCAGGTGGTGAAGGTAGGAAACAAGACCTCCACTCCGCTGATCCTCAACACTGGGGCCCCACAAGGGTGCATTGTCAGCCTCCTCCTGTACTCCCTGTTCACCCATGAATGTGTGGCCATGCACGCCTCCAACTCAATCATCAGGTTTGCAGACGACACAAGTGGTAGGCTTGATTACCAACAATGATGAGACAGCCTACAGGGAGGAGGTGAGGGCCCTCGGAGTGTGGTGTCAGCAAAACAAAAAAGATTGTGGACTTCAAGAAACAGCAGAGGGAGCACCCCCCTGATCCACATCGACGGGACCGCAGTGGAGAAGGTGGAAATCTTCAAGCTCCTCAGCGTACACATCACGGACAAACTGAAATGGTCCACCCAGACAGTGTGGTGAAGCCGCAACAGTACCACTTCAACCTCAGGAGGTTGAAAAAATGTTGCTTGTCACCGAAAACCCTCACTAACTTTTTTTTACAGGTGCACAATCGAGAGCATCCTGTCGGGCTGTATCACCGCCTGGTACGGCAACTGCACCGCCCACAACCGCAGGGCTCTCCAGAGGGTGGCGCAGTCTGTACAACGCATCACCGGGGGAAACTACCTGCCCTCCAGGACACTTACAACACCCGGTGTCACAGGAAGGCAAAGATCATCAAGGACATTAACCACCCAAGCCACTGCCTGTTCACCCCGCTTCCATCGATAAGGTGAGGTCAGTACAGGTGTATCAATGCTGGGACAGAGATTGAAAAACAGATAAGATGATTTTTCAATCTCAAGGCCATCAGATTGTTAAACAGCCACCGCTAGCACAGAGGTGGCAGCCGACCAACCGACTTGATATCATTGGCCACTTTAATAATGCCACTTTAAGAAGCTTGTGGAAGGCTACCCAAAACGTTTGACCCAAGTTAAACAATTTAAAGGCAATGCTACCAAATACTAATTGAGTGTATGTAAACTTCTGACCCACTGGGAATGTGATGAAAGAAATAAAAGCTGAAATAAATCATTCTCTACTATTATTCTGACATTTCACATTCCTAAAATAAAGTGGTGATCCTAACTGACCTAAAACAGAGAATTTTTACTAGGATTAAATGTCAGGAATTGTGAAAAACTGAGTTTAAATGTATTTGGCTAAGGTGTATGTAAACTTCCGACTTCAACTGTAGCTTTAGAACAGTGTTCTACAGTATTAGTAAAAATGTGATCCATACATGTGGATGATGTTGTTCTTGTAGTGTTTGTAAACACTGGTAGGTTGATTAATAACCTGAACCAGAATTTCAGGCACTGGTTAAATTGAGAAGCGTCCTCTTGAGCAGACAGCTTGATGATAACCAGTCAATATTCAGGTCCCTAAGAAAGTAGGGGACCTGAATATTATACACCATTAAACATTTCACACATTATTTACAGTACCAGTAAAAAGTTGGATACCTACTCATTCAAGGGTTTTTCTTTATTTTTACTATTTTCAAAAATGTAGAATAATAGTGAAGACATCAACTATGAAATAACACATGGAATCATGTAGGAACCAACAAAGTGTTAAAACAAATCAAAATATATTTTGCATTCTTCAAAGTAGACACCCTTTGCCTTGATGACACTGGTAGGTTGGCTTTGAATTCTAAATAAATCAGACAGTGTCACCAGCAAAGCACCCCCACAACATCACACCTCCTCCTCCATGCTTCACGGTGGGAACCACACATTCGGAGATCATCTGTTCACCTACTCTGCGTCTCACAAAGACACGGCGGTTGGAACCAAAAATCTCACATTTGTGCTCATCAGACCAAAGGACAGATTTCCATGAGTCTAATGTCCATTGCTCATGTTTCTTGGCCCAAGCAAGTCTCTTCTTATTATTGGCGTCCTTTAGTAGTGGTTTCTTTGTAGCAAGTCGACCATGAAGACCTGATTCACGCAGTGTCTCCCGAACAGTTGATGTTGAGATGTGTGTGTTACTTCAACTCTGTGAAGCATTTATTTGGGCTGCATTTTCTGTGGCTGGTAACTCTAATGAACTTATCCTCTGCAGCAGAGGTAACTCACTCTTCCTTTCCTGTGGCGGTCCTCATGAGAGCCAGTTTTATCATAGCACTTGATGGTTTTTGTGACTGCACTTGAAGAAACTTTCAAAGCTCTTGAGATTTTCCGGATTGACTGACCTTCGTGTCTTAAAGCAATGACTGAGTGTTGTTTCTCTTTGCTTATTTGAGCTATTATTGCCATAATATCGACAGAGATAAAAAAAAATTATTAAAAAATGCAGTTTGAGGCCATGTGGCAGAAAGTGATAAGGGTGCTAGAGATAGGGGTGGGGGCTAGTGGGCAGGAGTGATGTAGTGATGTTTGTATGATGTAGTCATTTGTATGTTTTTGTATTGTTTATAAAATACATATAGTACCAGTCAAAGGGTTGGAGACACTGCTGTTTCTCTTTGCTTATTTGAGCTGTTCTTGTCATCATATGGACTTGGTCTTTTACCAAATCTTCTGAATACTACCCCTACCTTGTCACAAAACAACTGATTGGCTCAAATGCATTAAGTAAAGAAATTCCACAAATGAACTTTTAACAAGGCACACCTGTTAATTGAAATGCATTCCAGGTGACTACCTCATGGAGCTGGTTGAGAGAATTCCAAGAGTGTGCAAAGCTGGGTGGCTACTTTGAAGAATCTCAAAAATAAATTGTTTAACACTTTTTTGGTTACTACATGATTCCATGTGTTATTTCATAGTTTTGATTTCTTCACTATTATTCTACAATGTAGAAAATAGTAAAAATAAAGAAAAACCCTTGAATGAGTAGGTGTCAACTTTTGACTTGGTACTGTAGATAATGACTGCTAGCCTACAGCAACGCCCCAAAATAACAGGCTTTAGATGAGGCAGGTGAACCTGCAGCCACCGTACTTCAGTAACACTTGCTATCTCATGTGAAGTGTATCTCTAAGCATTCCTGTCTCTTCCATAGGCTCCCGAGTTGAGCAGTGGTCTCAGTGCTAGAGGCGTCACTACAGACACACTAGTTTGAATCCAGGCTGTATCACAACGGGCTGTGATTGGGGGTCCTATATGGCGGCGCACAATTGGCCCAGCGTCCGGGTTTGGCCGGTGTAGGCGTCATTATGAGTAAGAATTTGTTCTTAACTGACTTGCCTAGTTGAATAAAGGTTCAATATAGATGTTATATCCTTTAAATGCTACTGTTCTATAATGAAAGGAATTATCTACGTGAGTCTCAATGATGGCTAATATGTGAATGTTATATAACCTAGAAATGCCTCATGAGCTTTAAATTCAACTGTGGTACCCCATCACAATGCACGAATTTGAGATTGCTTTTAAACCGTGCATTATATTCCACAAATAATTGCACACTTATTTTTAACATTACGGTATGTACCGGCAGGCCAAATGTCCACAAGGAAGTACACTTTTCAGTGCTGCCACTTGTCCCTGCGTAACTCTTTTCAAAATTTGCTTCATCTGTCCTCCCTTTTCAAAGTTGTATTTAGCTAGCTAACTTCTCAAGCGTCTTTAAATAGCAAATAAACGATACACACGGACATGTTGTTGCCGAGGTATGGAGTGGAGAAGAGTTAAACCAGTCGATTTGACAGAAAAGCTAACGTTAACTATAGTATTTTGTGTAGTAACGTTAGTTAAGGCTATTGACCAACGTTAGTTTACAGCTAAGCAAGCAGTGATTTTAGTTTGCGGCCTTCCTTAAACATTCGCAGTATGTCAGGCACACCGAGGTAAAGATAGTTTCAGGTTGGATATTCGCCTGTAGTTTTCCTTACCTCCACCAACAGCAGTTAGGGGCCGTGAACATAGTGACGAATCAAAATGTTCAAATTAAATAGCTATTTAACCATTTCTCCTAAAACTTTCAAAACTGGTTCTAGCTAACCCGATGGCATAGACACACATTGCACAAAATGTTTTTTTTGTAGATTTACATCTTGCACTATTTAAAATTATTAACATTTTTGAATTTCAATAGCTCATTGGTCATATGACCTACTGGACTCAAACAAGGTTCAGAATGTCTACTGACTACCCTTCTATGTTGCACACCCTTTAGTTTGTCCATTTTAATGAGGGAGATATGAGTCTCCAGCTTAAGTGATTTTTGCAATTCGTTCCAGTCATTGGCAGCAGAGAACTGGAAGGAAAGGCAGCCAAAGGAGGAATTGGCTTTGGGGGTGACCAGTGAAATATACCTGCTGGAGCGCGTGCTACGGGTGGGTGCTTCTATGGTGACCAGTGAGCTGAGATAAGTTGGGGCTTATAGATGATCTGGAGCCAGTGGGTTTGGCAACGAATATGAAGCGAGGGCCAGACAACGAGAGCATACAGGTCGCAGTGGTGGGTAGTATATGGGGCTTTGGTGATGAAACGGATGGCACTGTGATAGACAGCATCCAATTTTCTGAGTAGAGTGTTGGAGGCTATTTTGTAAATGACATCGTCGAAGTCAAGGATCAGCAGGATAGTCAGTTTTACGAGGGTATGTTTAGGAGCATGAGTGAAGAAGGCTGTGTTGCGAAATAGGAAGCCGATTCTAGATTTAATTTTGAATTGGAGATGCTTAATATGAGTCTGGAAGGAGAGTTTACAGTCTCTAACCAGACACCTAGGTATTTGTAGTTGTCCACATATTCTAAGGCAGAACAGTCCAGAGTAGTGATGCTAGGCGGGCGGGCGGGAGCTAGCAGCGATCGGTTGAAGAGCATGCATTTAGTTTTACTTGCATTTAAGAGCAGTTGGAGGCCACGGAAGGAGAGTTGTATGGCATTGAAGCTCGTCTGGAGGCTAGTTAACACAGTGTCCAAAGAAGGGCCAGAAGTATACAGAATGGTGTTGTCTGCGTAGCGGTAGATCAGAGAATCACCAGCCGCAAGAGCAACATCATTGATGTATACAGAGAAAAGAGTCGGCCCGAGAATTGAACCCTGTGGCACCCCCTTAGACTGCCAGAGGTCCGGACAACAGGCCCTCCGATTTGACACACTAAACTCTATCTGAGAAGTAGTTGGTGAACCAGGCGAGGCATTCATTTGAGAAACCAAGGCTGTTGAGTCTGCTGATAAGAATGCAGTGATTGACAGAGTCGAAAGCCTTGGCCAGGTCGATGAATACGGCTGCACAGTATTGTCTTTTGTCGATGGCGATTATGATATCGTTTAGGACCTTGAGCGTGGCTGAGGTGCACCCATGACCAGCTCTGAAACCAGATTGCATAGCGGAGAAGGTACGGTAGGATTCTAAATGGTTGGTGATCTGTTTGTTAACTTGGCTTTCGAAGACCTTAGAAAGGCAGGTTATGATAGATCTAGGTCTGTAACAGTTTGGGTCTAGAGTGTCTCCCCCTTTTGAAGAGGGGGATGACCGCAGCAGCTTTCCAATCTTTGCGGATCTCAGACGATACGAAAGAGGTTGAACAGGCTAGTAATAGGGGTTGCAACAATTGCGGTGGATAATTTGAGAAAGACTGTCCAGATTTTGCAGCTCTTTCAGAACATCAGGTATCTGGATTTGGGTTTAAGGGGTAATGGGGGAGGCTTGGGGGGTGCAGAGCTGTTGACTGGGGTAGGGGTAGCCAGGTGGAAAGGAAGGCCAGCCGTAGAAAAATTCTTATTGAAATTCTCGATAATTGTAGATTTATCGGTGGTGACAGTGTTTCCTAGCATCAGTGCAGTGGGCAGCTGGGAGGAAGTGCTCTTATTCTCCATGGACTTTACAGTGTCCCAGAACTTTTGGGAGTTTGTGCTACAGGATGCAAATTTCTGTTTGAAAACGCTAGCCTTTGCTTTCCTAACTGCCTGTGTATATTGGTTCCTAACTTCCCTGAAAAGTTGCATATCGCGGGGGCTATTCGATGCTAATGCAGAACGCCACAGGATGTTTTTGAGCTGGTCAAGGGCAGTCAGGTCTGGAGTGAACCAAGGGCTATATCTGTTCCTGGTTCTACATTTTTTGAATGGGGCATGCCTATTTATGATGGTGAGGAAAGCACTTTTAAAGAATAACCAGGCATCCTCTACTGACGGTATGAGGTCAATCTCTTTCCAGGATACCCGGGCCAGGTCGATTAGAAAGGCCTGCTCGCTGAAGTGTTTTAGGTAGCGTTTGACTGTGATGAGGGGTGGTCATTTGACCGCGGACCCATTACGGATGCAGGCAATAAGGCAGTGATTGCTGAGATCCTGGTTGAAGACAGCAGAGGTGTATTTAGAGGGCAGGTTGGTCAGGATGATATCTATGAGGGTGCCTGAGTTTACGGATATGGGGTTGTACCTGGTAGGTTCCATTATAATTTGGGTGAGATTGAGGGCATCTAGTTTAGACTGTAGGACGGCCGGGGTGTTAAGCATATCCCAGTTTAGATCACCTAACAGTACAAACTCTGAAGATAAATGGGGGGCAATTAATTCACATATGGTGTCCAGGGCACAGCTGGGGGCTGAGGGGGGTCTGTAACAAGCGGCAACAGTGAGAGACTTATTTCTGGAAAAGTGGATTTTTAAAAGTAGAAGTTCTAACTGTTTGGGCACAGACCTGGATAGCATGACAGAACTCTGCAGGCTGTCTCTGCAGTAGATTGCAACTCCACCCCCTTTGGCAGTTCTGTCTTGGCGGAAAATGTATACACATACATAGAGGTATTTCTCAACTATGATTTTACCACTCATAATCCAGAATGGATATGACATTGGGGCCAGCACAGGATTTACAACAATCTACTTTTTGATCTTTTTGACTTATCTGGTAAACTGCTACTGTTTGTCAAGAAAAGAGCCCCAATTAGGGGTTAGTGTACTCCAGTAAAAAAGGTTGGTTTAGATTAATAACTATTGCCCTGTGTCCCCGTTCATAGGAGCATGAGAGACTAGTCAGTGGTAGAATTGAGTTGGCACTTTATTGGCCCAAACACCCACAGACCCACAAGGTTGAGGTTATTCATGGACAGTAATTAGTGTATATATTTTTTTTTTTTGCATTGACGCATTGTGTCTTCTAACTGTCCAAGAATAGGATCCAAAGTGTTAGGAAATATTTGTTCCCATGAATACAAAAGGAGGATGTCTCTCCTCATACCTCTGGCACTTTAGTCAGACTGCCAGACATTGCACCACAGAGCCAATCAGGAGAGAAGGTCAAGGGTGCCAATTGAAAGTCAAGGGGTGTGAAAATTGACAAATTCAAAGGTGTGCAATATGTAGGCCCACTGAGTGGACATTCTGAACCTTGATTGGAGTCACTAGGTCACATGACCAAGGAGCTATTGAAATTCTACATTTTTGAAAAATTCATGTAAAATCATGTGAGATGAAAATGGACAAACTAAAGGGTGTGCAATATAGAAGGGTAGTCAGTGGACGTTCTGAACCTTGTTTGAGTCAAGTAGGTCACATGGCCAATGAGCTATTGAAATTCAAATGTAAAAAAGTTTGTACTTTGTTTATGCTCCCTAACTAATTCAACTATGAATACAAAATGCTGCTCACATTTCCACATGTTTATTAGCTTTGAAAAGCTAATGTCCAAATCGTGAAAATAAGACCTGTGCAATGTGCGCAATTTTTCCAACATAATGACACTTATTTGGAGTCTGTGGCTCAAGTGGTTTGAAAGCTATTGAGGATTGAAAGCAGATTTAAATCTGTCGAATATCCAACTTGAAACTTTCTTTACCTCGGTGTCAGGCACTTCTTTGGGTTCTGCTTTCCGTATTTAAAAATGTGCCATTTTCTTTTAGGTTAATAAGAGCCAAACAGTCGATTTGACAGAACATTTAGCTAGTTAGCCTGGCTACGTAGCTAACGCTAGCTACCTGCTGGTTCTATTTCAATCAAGTCCTAAGTTAAATGTATTGTTAGATACATTGCTGAGACGGTAGGTTCGATTGGAGGCGCGTTGAGACCGCTGTGTACAAATTGTCTTCCGAACACAAAATGACAGTATTTATATAATCTCCGAAGCAAGGTGGGAGAGACCGATTTATGAATCGATATATTTCCCTTTCCCCCTATGGATCAGTTAACAGGTTGACTTTACAAAGAAGGTGTAAATTGGGTTGGGGAGACTTAGTCTCTCCACGCCCACAACGGAATTAACTGTAGGTACAGAAGCCATCCCGGGGAACAGTGGGTTAACTGCCTTACTCAGACCGACAGATTTTTACCTTGTACAGCTCGGTTACTGGCCTAACGCTCTAACCACTAGGCTACTGTAGACTGTTAAATCTGTCTAGTTACTAGCTAAGACTGTAACCTAACGTTACTGTAAAATGATGTTTGTTGACAGCAACACCCAGAGCATCCTCTGTCTGACTGACCAGATATCCCATTGAGCAGCTGTAACTGGCAGTATCAGTGGGCTACGTGCCAGGGACTTGACAGACATCTGGGATTCCCATACACGTGTATTAATTGGTTTACGGGACAGAGCTGTTGTATTTGGAACTCTGCGTTAGAATGTTGTGGGCTTGTTGTGTAGACATTTCAGTGTTCATTCCATTCCACAGGTTCCGTTTTCTAAGATCGGTGGCGTCTCTGACAATGAGGGCGTTCTCCCGGGGCCCTGTGTCTCTGCAGGGGAAGGCCCCGGACATGTCTGAGGGTAAGGCCATACCCACCTTACTGATTGACTGATTATGCGTTTGATATATTGGTGGATTGATTGATTAGCTGACTCGCTCAGTGTTCTGAACCTAATGTGAACTACTTGTGAGGTATGATGGCAAGACATTGAGTCTCCATCCAGTCTCCTTTTCTGACCTGACCCCTGACTTGTTTTGTCTCCACAGGGAATGCTCACTTGCTAGTGTCAAATGGTGTGTTGGTAAACAAACCTGAATCCTTACTGTACAAAGCACTTTCTTAATTCCATTTTAATTCAACATAAATCTGCCTGCATGTAGCTTAGCTAACTGTCTCTCAAACACACTGTCTTGCGCACAAACTCTCACACCGTCACTCTTTGTTGTGATATCCAGCAGCCTTCTGTGGTCTGTGTTGAGCTGGCCTGGTTATACAGGCTTGTTACCCTCTTCCATTTTCTATAGACTGAACTGTGAATGCATCCCTTGCCTGTGGCAGTGGCTAGCTCTTACAGATGCTGCAATCTTCCTGTAGTATATTTTAGTAGACAGACCTTTTAATGTTCTCTATACAAACTTGCATTATGTACCATATCTACACTACTGTATATTCCTCAGAGATGGACCCATGTTTTGAGGTGGCTTCTGTCTTGGTGAATTTAGGGCTGTACCTCTCTCCCTCTCTCAAGTGTCTTGTTTCATATCGGTTCATATCATTATGACAACACAGTGACACCAGTCAGGTGGGCCACAAACTAATGGGCAAATCTCACCTTGTCAGTACACTACTGATTTCTCCCCATTGCACACACACCCTCAGGCTGCAGCGCAGAGCCACAGTGGTTCCATGTGCCAGCTGGAACAACAGTAGAACTGATGTAGAGTATCCCATCCAGATCTCACTACTCTCTGGAGCTTGCTGCTGTCATTTTGTCTGAGATCACATGTTTCCCATTGTATTTTGATTGATTATGATTATACCTATTGGTGCCCAGCCCACATTGGCCAAGACAGTATTATTTCTTCAAGTAATATGTGCAAAAAACACAATAAAAAATTACATTTTGCAATTTACCATTTTGTCATATTATCCAAACACATTTCTCCTTTTCCCCCAGGCTTTAAAAATAAACTGAGCAATATTAAATACCATAGCGCTGCTCTAAACTCTTTTGCCACTGCGCACTCAACCAAGCCTTCTCATCAAATACGCCCTGTCTGCAAAATAATTAAAGCCTGTGCTCGTCATTTAACCAGAATGTTCTGTTCTGAGCTCAGTATCAGTACACACAAACACTGAGAGCTGATCAAGTGTGTGGATTGTTTTTCAGTGCGCAACCGGCTGAGGGAGATTGTGGGAGCGTCCACTAACTGGAGGTACAGTAACAGAAGCAGTATAGCTACTTTGTATTGAGATATTGATACCATGACAAGGAAGACCTGTGTTGTTGACTGTTAGATATGTTCATAACTTTGTTAAAGTCACAGCTCATTCCTGATGAATCTCTTTCCCTTTCCCTATCTCCCCTGCCGTCCTGTAGGGACCACCAGCAGGCGTTAGCTGACCGTTTGTCGTTGTCCAATCAGCTGGCTGGTTCTCAAGATGAGCTTCCTATCCGCAGGATGAAGGACAGCTACATAGAGGTCCACCTTCCCCTGGGCACAGACCCTACCCTTAGAGAGAAATACCTCAACTACCACAAAGGTGTCAGGTAACACATGCTCACAAACACATGCTCACACACACATTCCCTTTCCCCCCCTCTCAGTCCGGTTTCTCTATTCCAGGTTTGGCCGTATCCTGGAGGATCTGGACAGTCTAGCAGGTATTACATCATCACCCTAACCATTGTGCACACTGGTACATCATTATCACCTTAACCAGAGTGCACACTGGTACATGTTTATTATAGTCTTATTTCTCTCTCCTCAGTGTTGATCTGTTACTCTCACACCCATAACAAGGCACTTCAGAGATCTCCTCTGTCCATCGTCACTGCCCTGGTGGACAAGATAGGTATGACGCCCAACAGTGGTGATACAACACCAGGATGTACTGTGTAGACCAGTGTTTCTCAAGTCTAATCCTGGGATACTTTTCCCAGTTTCATTGAATAGTTTGTTGCTGTTGCATTCTGGTAGGTGTGGCTTATTTTCCCTGTATGTGATGTCACAGAAATGAGTCATCCACCCTGACTGTGACATCAAGTTCACTGGTCACGTGACCTGGGTGGGGAAGACCTCCATCGAAGCCAAGATGCACATGTCTCAGGTACACACACACACACACACACACACACTATGTCCACAATGGTGATGTTATGTCTGTGTGTATGTACAGTACCATGATGGGGCCTACACTCCAGTTCTGGACGCTACGTTTGTTATGGTGGCCAGAGACCCTGAGAACAAGAGGTACACAACAACCATCCATCCGTCGCTCCAACCATCCATCTGTCACTCCAGCCATCCATAGTATCCATCCATTATTAACTGTCTCTATTACTCTCTCTCTCTGTTTCTCCTGTCTATCTGTTTGTCTCTGTCTCTCTCTGCTTGTCTCTCTCAGAGCAGCGTTTGTTAACCCTCTGAAACCAGAGGGGCCTGAGGAGGAGGAACTGTTTCAGCAGGGAGAGAGTAAGACACACTACATGTGTTTATATATATATATTACTGTGTTTGTTTCTATTATTTAGTGTGTGTGTGTGTGTGTCCCTCCAGTCAATAAGACGCGTCGTATAGAGCTGAGTACAGCGTCTCTACTGAAGATGGCCCCTACTGCTGAGGAGAGGAAGATCGTACACAGCCTGTTCCTCAACACCCTGGACACCAAGTATGACACACAGATACACACACGCGTCAGTAAAATGATGATGTAAACAATTAGCAACTAAACTTACATCAAGTATTTTTAAATCACAATGATCATTTTTAGGACAAACATGACCATAAAGGACTTATTGGGAGTCATATCCTGTCATATCAAATTGTTGTCACATTGATATTCCCTGTAAAATGAGAGAAGTTCACTTAAGGTGTCAATCTTAATTGCCTATTCATAATGTTGAGACGATATGAAACAAGACACTTGAGGGAGGTGCACCCCTTGAACGAACACAATTATTTATCTCTTGATGCACCATCTCGTTTTCAAGAGTGTCACACACTGTGTACACACACTGTACCAGTCAAGTTTCGACACACCTACTCATTCCAGCGTTCTTCTTTATTTTTACTATTTTCTACATTGTAGAATAATAGTGAAGACATCCAAACTATGAAATAACACATATGGAATCAGGTAGTAACCAAAAAGTGTTAAACAAATAAACATATATTTATATTTGAGATTCTTCAAAGTAGCCACCCTTTGCCTTGACAGCTTTGCACACTCTTGGCATTCTCTCAACCAGCTTCACCTGGAATGCTTTTCCAACAGTCTTGAAGGAGTTCTTACATATGCTGAGCACTTGTTGGCTTTTTTTCCTTCACTCTGCGGTCCAACTCATTCCAAAACATCTCAATTGGGTTGAGGTCGGGTGATTGAGGTGGCCATATCATCTAATGCAGTAACTCGGGGTCTTCCTTTCCTGTGGCGGTCCTCATGAGAGCCAGTTTCATCATAGCGATGGATGGTTTTTGTGACTGCGCTTGAAGAAACTTTTTTAAAGTTCTTGAAAGCAAAGAGAAACGGCAGTCCATCATTACTTTAAGACACGAAGGTCAGTCAATCCTGAAAATTTCACAAACTTTTAAAGTTTCTTCAACTCCATTTGCAAAAACCATCAAGCGCTATGATGAAACTGTCTCTCATGAGGACCGCCACAGGAAAGGAAGACAGGCAATCTACATTCTACAAGAGCAAACTCTACCTCACTGAAACATAAGCTGTTAAAATATTAGACATGTTTTATCTTCACTGTCCACATATGAATGTTACCTCTTAATTATGACAAATAATTAATTATGACACATCATATAATCCAGGAAAAACCTTTTGTGAGTGATGGTGTGTGTGTGTGTGTTGTCCGGTAGGACAGTGAGTTTCCGTAGCAGAGTTCTGCCTCCTAACTCCGTATGGATGGAGGACGCCAAAGTCAAAGGATTGGAGATCTGCCATCCACAGGTTAGAGAGAGAGGGAGGGAGGGAGGGAGCGGGATTTACAACCTGAAACGTTTCTAATTTGTGCTGACTAAGATGTGTGTGTTTTCAGGAGAGGAATATCTTTAACAGGATCTTTGGAGGGTTTCTGATGAGGAAAGCTTACGAGCTGGGCTGGGCTAACGCATGTGCCTACGGGTGAGTGAGTGAGCAAGTCTGTTCCCAGCAAACCAAGAACATTCCCAGTTACAGTGTGATGTTGTGACATGAAAAATTTACCATAAACACACCTCGGAATTTATGTCTGGATTTAATGAAATTGGTTGTGAGAATATTACAGGAATGTCCTGTTACTGTTGATGGTCATGTTATTCAAACCAGCCATAACAACAAGCAAGGAGCATTCCCACAAGACTCCTAAAGTTATAGTGTGATGTTATGACATGCATAATTGGTCCCGGGTGGCTCAGATGGTAGAGTATGGCACTTGCAACGCCAAGTTCGGTTCCCACTGGGGAACAGTACAAATGAAAATGTATGCACTCACTACTGTAAGTCACTCTGGATAAGAGCATCTGCTAAATGACTAAAATGTAAATGTAAATATTTCCAATAACGTTCCCTGAACATTCACAGAACCAATTTAGATTTTCTAGAGCTACCGAGGTATGACCTCTAGCGTAGTCCCGTAGAGCTACCGAGGTATGACCTCTAGCGTAGTACCGCAGAGCTACGGAGGTAAGACCTCTAGCGTAGTACCGCAGAGCTACCGAGGTATGACCTCTAGCGTAGTACCGCAGAGCTATCGAGGTATGACCTCTAGCGTAGTACCGCAGAGCTATGGAGGTACTCTTACTGGAACGTTTGTGCCAACACAAAGAGATTAAAGTTAACGTATATTGATTCCACACAGTCTAACATTGTTCTCATGTGTGTCTGTCTGTCTTTATAGAGTCCATGTTGTACCTGGATGGGAAGAGACACTTTAACCAGACCCTGGAGTCTCAGTGAGACAAGATGAACCCTGACCCAACACAACAACTGCCTGCCAAAGCTCTAGTGTCCAGCTACCCCAACCGCCATCCTTACTGTACGCTCTCTGTTTGTGTGTCTGTGTTTGCATGAACGATATGCCTATTAATTTGTTTCTCACTGTGTACTATATACACTTTGTGACAGTATTACGTACCCCATCTAGTACCGGGTCGGACCCCCCTTTGCCTCCAGAACAGTCTGAATTGTTCAGGGCATGTAAACGTTGCTCAATTTGTTATCAAGGGACCTAACATGTGCCAGGAAAACATTCCCCACACCATTCCACCACTACCACCAGCCTGTACCGTTGACACGAGGCAGGATGGGTCCATGGAATCATGCTGCTTACGCCAAATCCTGACTCTGCCATCAGCATGATTCGTCGGACCAGGCAATGCTTTTCCACTCCTCATTGCTTGCCGTTTGGGGTGTAGGCTGGGTTTCTGTACAGCACTTTGTGACATCGGCTTTATAAATACATGTTACTGATTTGATTGATATAGATTGTAAAGATAAAGGGAGGTCTGTCCGTAATATAGATATCTGCTTTTTTTTACCGCAATCCACAAAGCAAGTCCTGCAGGCTGTAGTTTAATCTTATCGTCATTATTGTCCATTTATATGATCAAGTGCTGCAAAGAAAGACCTAGTTCAGATACAGCTGGCCCAGAACAGAGCGGCACGTCTTGCTCTTCATTGTAATCCGAGGGCAAAGATTAATATCATGCATGCCAGTCTTTCTTGGCTGAGAGTTGAAGAAAGATTGTTTTTTATAAGAAACATTGTGTTGGAAATTCCAAATTGTTTGCATAGTCAACTTACATACATATTTACCCCACCAGACATGTGACCAGGGCCAGAACAAATTCAAGTAAACGTAGAGTATTATACAGAGACATGAGTGCATGGAACTCCCATCTTATATAGCACAAGTGAACAGCAAACCTGGTTTCAAAAAACAAATAAAGCATCACCTGACGGCACAACGCCTCTCCCCCATGTGACCTACTTGTGTGTATGCACTGACCTGTGACCTACTTGTGTGTATGTACTGACATGTGACCTACGTGTGTGTGTGTGTGTGTGTGTGTGTGTATGTACTGACGTATGTGGAAATGATAGATGCGCACACACACTACATGTTAATGTTTTTAAATGCATGTAGTCTTTTGGCGGTTAATGGGGATTCTAATAAATCAAATCTTCATCCCATTCCTCTAGTTAATCAAACAACGGGGAAATGCTGTGACTATAATTGATGCAGTAAATTATTTTTCCTGTCAATGACTTTATTTGATAAACTTCCATTGTGTATGTGTGTCCCTTTTTGAAGGTGTAATAAAACCTTAATTCAGCCAAGAAATCCATATTTTAATTGATGGAATATTCAACAGTCTGAACAGTCATTGCATTGCAGTTGTTTCCATTCAGCCCCATCTAGCCTTGGTATGGAATAACTCATAACTGACAAAGTACCTCAGCCTGAGGAAATCATTGGGGAAAGAAGTCACACTTTGAGTTTGCACAAATCTTTATTTAACTTGTAATACAGAGATACAGACCCTATAAAAGCATACATTAAATCTAACAATGTCTTCATTGTAT
>QNTS01003275.1:12197-78125 GCA_003317085.1 Hucho hucho | reverse complement strand
GCTGGCCCAGAACAGAGCGGCACGTCTTGCTCTTCATTGTAATCCGAGGGCAAAGATTAATATCATGCATGCCAGTCTTTCTTGGCTGAGAGTTGAAGAAAGATTGTTTTTTATAAGAAACATTGTGTTGGAAATTCCAAATTGTTTGCATAGTCAACTTACATACATATTTACCCCACCAGACATGTGACCAGGGCCAGAACAAATTCAAGTAAACGTAGAGTATTATACAGAGACATGAGTGCATGGAACTCCCATCTTATATAGCACAAGTGAACAGCAAACCTGGTTTCAAAAAACAAATAAAGCATCACCTGACGGCACAACGCCTCTCCCCCATGTGACCTACTTGTGTGTATGCACTGACATGTGACCTACTTGTGTGTATGTACTGACATGTAACCTACTTGTTGTGTGTATGTACTGACATGTATGTGGAACTGATAGATGCGCACACACACTACATGTTAATGTTTTTAAATGCATGTAGTCTTTTGGCGGTTAATGGGGATTCTAATAAATCAAATCTTCATCCCATTCCTCTAGTTAATCAAACAACGGGGAAATGCTGTGACTATAATTGATGCAGTAAATTATTTTTCCTGTCAATGACTTTATTTGATAAACTTCCATTGTGTATGTGTGTCCCTTTTTGAAGGTGTAATAAAACCTTAATTCAGCCAAGAAATCCATATTTTAATTGATGGAATATTCAACAGTCTGAACAGTCATTGCATTGCAGTTGTTTCCATTCAGCCCCATCTAGCCTTGGTATGGAATAACTCATAACTGACAAAGTACCTCAGCCTGAGGAAATCATTGGGGAAAGAAGTCACACTGAGTTTGCACAACTCTTTATTTAACTTGTTGTAATATAGAGATACAGACCCTATAAAAGCATACAATGAAGACATTGTTAGATTTAATGTATCTTAATTGGAAATGAAAGCAGTCTTCCTTATTTCCCATTTCAATAAGGAAAGAGCAATACCAGGATGAGCCAGAATTAAGCCTAGGCAACCGTGCCACCGTGTGGCTGTCGCCTACCATTGAACGTCTGACTGAAATGACATGATACCAACTCCTTACCAACTTCTGCGTTACGCCTGCGTGTAACCAACATGTTGTCATTATGAAACAGCACGACCTTCTAGCTCGACCTTCTAGCCCGAGGTCCGGCGCGCTATCGACTGCTGCAAAAGCATGCTCCAGCTTTTTTTGTTATTTTACCTCGCTGTACACAGATCTAAATGTTAGCCAATCACGGACTGTGTTGTTACCAGAGCCTATATCAGACAACAAAAATAGTTGTGTCCATAGCTTTCAGTCGAATAGAGGAGTTCATAGGCTTTCCGAGAGGGTTTTCCTCACTCAAGTATAAATGTAAAATGGTTAAATGTAGTGTTACACCCAGGTTTATGGTAAGGACGTCCCTAGGAATCCGGATAGCAGTGACCGTTCATAGAGTGAGAGACGGACACGGTATTTGAGAGCTCGGCCACGACACAGAC
The DNA here is from genome assembly GCA_003317085.1 of Hucho hucho. NCBI lineage: Eukaryota > Metazoa > Chordata > Actinopteri > Salmoniformes > Salmonidae > Hucho > Hucho hucho. Next base: position 76,614 of record QNTS01003275.1, on the reverse strand, counting down.
ATTCATTTAAAAAACAAATGTACAAGCGACAGACGCAATTTTCGAGAGTATCTGCCCCGGATAGTTTACTTGGAGACAATTAAAATAATTACCAAGATGTCCTTGATCCGATTGAGTAGTAAGTAGGCTATATTTAAATTGTGATATCGTTAGGAAATATTTAGGCCTACTGTGTTGAAAAGGAAAATGTGGTTTATTTAAAAACAATTACTTTTTGTTTATAACGAGTTGATAACGTATTGTATAAAGCACATAGGCAATATTATTTACATACTGTGACGATAGGGGAGTAGGCTAGTGTACAATAACGTCATTTGATGTGCTAGTATTTATTTAATGGATTCATTAAATTGTAAATTAAAATATACACACGTGGTGCTATAGGATATATACATATTTTACATTGTAATACACTACCCCTACATGCCATTGTGTGCTGGAGCTATGGGTTCATTTTTCCACTGTCACTAGGCCTACACATTCACACTCGAACTGAATTGAATGGGGGATGCATAACTACTTTTCACTGAAGAAGGGAATGAGGTACAACATACAACTTCGATCGAAGACCTTAAAATCATGCCTGACAAGACCAATGAAATCATAAGTGTCCTAATATAGTTTGGACACAGGAGTTGCCTATTCTGCAATATTTTTTTTATTTAACTAGGCAAGTCAGTTAAGAACAAATTCCAATTTACAATGACGGCCTCCCCCGGCCAAACCCTCCCTTAACCCAGATGACGCTGGGGCAATTGTGCCCTATGGGACTCCTGATCACGGCCAGTTGTTGTACAGCCCAGGATCGAACCAGGGTCTGAAGTGACACTTCTAGCGCTGAGATGTAGTGCCTTAGACCGCTGTGCCACTCAGGAGGCCTTAATGTATATACAAGAGTAGCCTATAGTCTACAATAATAATGTCATTGAATGTGCTATAGTATAATTTATTTCATTGATGAATGAAATTGTAAATGGCGATGGGTAGGCTACTTCATTCAGTGAATACTGAATGTCTTGCTATCTCTGGGAGTATGTTAATGAAGGCATTTCAGCTGTTGAACTATGGCAAGGTCAAACTAATTTCTAAATCTATCTTTATTTTAGTCAAGATGTGATTAGCCAGAGAAACCAATCAGTGACACTGCAGCTGTTCTACCCACAACCCACACTGCTCTCCCTCCACAAGCAACCACATCCTCTTCTCCTGTTCAGCTAATTTGCCGCCACACTGAAAAGGACTGTACGTACGTACCTCTGTGCCCATTTCATTGCAACATGATCCATCCAAGGCCTCAGCTGCCTAAAATGTGAGAAATGTAAACAAGATGCTACAGTAGTGTGTCTGTGTGTGTCTGTGTGTGTGTGTTGATGAAGTTCCAAGATAATACATGAGAAGATGGCAAAGGAGATGAGAGTGAGAGCGTACAGTATGAAAATAAAGACCCCTTGGGATCTAAAATGAGTGTGGGGTGCCTCTTGTGTCTCATTTTTGTCTGTTTGAGGATACTACAGCCACCCCTGGTGGAGGTTCTTGGAACACTGCTATTTTTGTCTGAGCTGAGGTTGACGAAAACCTTCAAAGGTGCTGGTGCTATGTTGCGTGCTATCTTGAATACCAGGCAGATGTTTGAGTACAAAATGAAATGGTGTAAACTTTTAACAGGCTAAACTTGTTGAGTACACTCTTTGAGAAAGGGGTTCCAACAGGGTTCTTTGGCTGTCACCAAAGGAGAACACTTTTTAGTTTCAGGTAGAAGTATTTTTGGTTCCATGTAGAACCCTTTGTGGAATGGAGCCCAAAAGGGTTCTACATAGACACAGAAGGGGTTCTACCTGGAACCAAAAATAGTTATCCTATGGGGACAGCGAAATAATCCTTTTAGTTTGTAGATAGCACCTTTTTATCTGAGTGTAGGCCTGGTTCTGTGGTTTTCTGTAAAGAAAAAAAAAAAACGTCATTGGTGGTGGGGAGTTAAGATAATCAGAAATACTATGAAACATCCCCACTTTTAGCACACATTCACAAGCAGGCAAAGTAACATTCTATGTGTGCTAAGGCATGTGTGATCACTCAGCATTGACAGGATCGACAAATAAAATACATATTCACATGCAAACAAAAGATAACGTGTTCTAGCATTCATTTATTGAGGCAAGCAGATCAGAGATGTTAAGGTGGTACCTAAGCATATGCCATGTGTATATGTGACACACACAAATATGTATGGTCATATTTTCAATGTTTTACTTTGTTATTTTATCATATTCTAGGCCTTCCAGGTATGTACATTTACTGGATGTATATAATTACTGCCCGTAAGGGGAGCTGTGGCGTCATTGGAGTGTGTTAGTGAGATCTTGGAGATTTCTTCAATCTTGGAGAACGAATACTACTGAAAACAAACGTTTCCCCGTCTCATAATTTTACCCTATTAATTCAGGTATGTAATGTGCAATATGAGTCAAAATATTGAGGTAACATGGTTAATTACGCATTCCATGAGTTTGGTGATGTTTGAAGGCAATTGAAGGGATTTTTCCCTGAGTGAAAAACTGGTTGCTATTTTCCCCATTGTAAGTAATGGAGTTTGGCTAGGTTGCTAATGGTTTACATGTAAGAGATTGGATTAAGATGGCGTCCAAACTTTCTGTACTTTTTTCAACAATGTTTTAGATCCAATTTGTTTTATTTTCTATGAACAAAGACACAGTTTACTTTAGTTAATATATGTAAATATGTGATGTCACAAAATATGTTAGTGTTAATATTTGTACGAAAATAGCGTTTAACATCACTTGCTTGATGCTAACCAAATTTTGCTTGGCTAAGCATTAGTCAGCGCTAGGCTAGTTGGTTTAAATCAATGTTAGCTAACATGTTAGTGGTTAATAATCTAATGGTTGTAGTATTGTTTCGCATAGGCCTCCAGTAATTTAGAGTTTTATTTCCATAACTGACAATGATAGTACACTGAGTTATATATATATATATAATGTGTAGATGTATGGTGACTCCAGGTTTGGATAAACGGACCAACGGGACTGCCATGGGCAAGTCCCTTGACGGGTTCAAGGAATGGTGGGAGGCCAATCTGAAGGTAATTATCTTTGCACACAACAGCAGCGTCCAGGCCTCCAGAGTACTCACCCCATCGCCAGCTGTTTACTGAGGTAAACAATGCAATTGTATATAAAATTGCATATACTGTAGTACAAAACATTTGTAATTTACTTAGTGTTTGTCTATTGCTATTTTTGTATAACGTACTTTGAGATCACTGAAACTCCACCTGATGTGGTGGAAGGTGTCAAACCAGATCAGAACGCCTCGAGGACCACCTTAAGGCATGGGCTGAGAAGGATGTGATTTTTGACCGGGTAAAAATTATTGTCCAAGAGATATAAAATATGTATTTGTAATAATATGAAATATAAATTGCATTTATTTCTATTACCAATCAAGGTGAGACTGAACATGGACAAGGCGCAGGAGAAACAGAAGGAGAGCCACGGCAGTGTTGCCAACTCCTCAGTAAGGAAAGTAGCTATTGGCTGTCCTGAAAGTCGCGAAATGACGTCACCGCCTCATTTGCATAATTGGCAGTGTGCATGTAATTGTGATGGACGCTGTAGGAGAGAGGAAGAAAGTTCATTTGTAGTTCTTAACATATTTAGGGTGTTTTTTACTCAACTTTTGTTTCTCCCACGACGTTATTCCGCTCTCCTGGATCACATGCCAGCATGGAACAGTGTTCAGTGATAGCTAATGCCATGGTGGCCTCAGCCTTTTTTGCAGAGTAAATTTTTTTAACCATAAATGGCAGCTTGTTTTGGGTGGAACTGTTATAAGGCTTTGCCTTTTGAGTATGTATTTGAGTTGTCATGTGTTTTTTTAACTAAGTTTGGCGTAGAAATCAGCCTTACAATACAGGCAGTATGCCTTTGAATTCAGGGTTTGATTCCCACTCCTTTCTGTATTTTTGAGTGTACACTTTAGACTGAGACATGATGAGCTAGCCAGCTAGATGTTTAGCTTATGTCACAGAGAGGCACACACAGAGGACAAGGTGAGTTAGTGACTGAGGCTGTGTGAATCAAATGCAGTGATTTACTTTTGTGCAGTGATTTATTTTAGACAAAGAACATTTTACATTTACATCCCGCCCTGAATGTAAGCCAGGGCGGGATCAGCCAGCGGAGGCTTCACACGATTCATTTGCAGTCTGGGCGAGGAGGGGTGAACATCTCCTGCTCTGACTGCAGCTGGGAGGGACTGCTGCGCGAGGACTGGGCCGCCTGTGAGTGCTTTGGAACGGTGGGGCCCACGGCAGCACCCGCTGCTCGTTGAGAAGAGTAAGAATGATACGTGCTTTCACGTCAGAGTCTCCAAAAGTTTCAAATAACACCAGAAAAAGTCGCTAGATTTGTCGCTAGTCGCTTTTTTGAAAATGTGTCGCTAGAGGGGTCTGAATACTTGCTAAATATAGCAACAAAGTCACTAAGTTGGCAACACTGGCCACCGGAGGAGAATCAAGGGGACCAAGTGTTTCAACATCCGGGCAAATGACTTGGCTTGGAAGAATGACGAAAGGAAGGCAAGACCTGGGAAACCTTGCTGCTCTTTTGCTCCTAGCTGGGGTCACCATCCATTAAGGTGAATATAATTATCTGAGAATTTGATCTGCATTTGCCTCCTTGTGGCGGGCAGCATCGCCATGCTGTCAGCAGTACCAACACTGGCCCAGGGGTTTCTCCAAATAGTCAATCTCAAGGCTAACCACTTGGTCATGTTAAGTAATGGCCACTTCCAGGTAGGTACTGTTAAGGTGTATGACTCCAGTGGTCATGACACCACCATGGAGTTTATCTCAAAACTAATACAGTGGGGCAAAAAAGTATTTAGTCAGCCACCAATTGTGCAAGTTCTCTCACTTAAAAAGATGAGAGAGGCCTGTAATTTTCATCATAGGTACACTTCAACTATGACAGACAAAATGAGGAAAAAAAATCCAGAAAATCACATTGTAGGATTTTTAATGAATTTATTTACAAATTATGGTGGAAAATAAGTATTTGGTCAATAACAAAAGTTTATCTCAATACTTTGTTATATACCCTTTGTTGGCAATGACAGAGGTCAAACGTTTTCTGTAAGTCTTCACAAGGTTTTCACACACTGTTGCTGGTATTTTGGCCCATTCCTCCATGCAGATCTCCTCTAGAGCAGTGATGTTTTGGGGCTGTCGCTGGGCAACACGGACTTTCAACTCCCTCCAAAGATTTTCTATGGGGTTGAGATCTGGAGACTGGCTAGGCCACTCCAGGACCTTGAAATGCTTCTTACGAAGCCACTCCTTCGTTGCCCGGGCGGTGTGTTTGGGATNCAAAGAACACCATACCTACTGTGAAGCATGGGGGTGGAAACATCATGCTTTGGGGCTGTTTTTCTGCAAAGGGACCAGGACGACTGATCCGTGTAAAGGAAAGAATGAATGGGGCCATGTATCGTGAGATTTTGAGTGAAAACCTCCTTCCATCAGCAAGGGCATTGAAGATGAAACGTGGCTGGGTCTTTCAGCATGACAATGATCCCAAACACACCGCCCGGGCAACGAAGGAGTGGCTTCGTAAGAAGCATTTCAAGGTCCTGGAGTGGCCTAGCCAGTCTCCAGATCTCAACCCCATAGAAAATCTTTGGAGGGAGTTGAAAGTCCGTGTTGCCCAGCGACAGCCCCAAAACATCACTGCTCTAGAGGAGATCTGCATGGAGGAATGGGCCAAAATACCAGCAACAGTGTGTGAAAACCTTGTGAAGACTTACAGAAAACGTTTGACCTCTGTCATTGCCAACAAAGGGTATATAACAAAGTATTGAGATAAACTTTATTGACCAAATACTTATTTTCCACCATAATTTGCAAATAAATAAATAAAAAATCCTACAATGTGATTTTCTGGATTTCTTTTTCTCATTTCGTCTGTCATAGTTGAAGTGTACCTATGATGAAAATTACAGGCCTCTCTCATCTTTTTAAGTTGGAGAACTTGCACAATTGATGGCTGACTAAATACTTTTTTGCCCCACTGTATATATTTTCCAGGGACCATCCCATACCTCCCTCATCTACCCCACTGACAAACAATTACAGACAGGTATCCTTTATTTTCGGTCTGCCATTAATGTTATTGCATGTCTAATCAAACATTTAAATTAAATAACTGTATTTTTACATAGCTGATAAACCTGTAATCTGTGTGTTTGCTTGTTTACGTTCGTCTCCTACCCTGTTCCCTTTACTCTGCTCCTGTTCTCCAGAACCTAGGAGTTCTGCCCAACACCCAGACATGGATCCACCTGATGTCCTCCATTACCAACCACCCTGTAACTTTTCATTACATCAGCAACTGTTATTGTCATGTTGCCATTATCTGCTAAGAAAGAGCAAGAAGACTATCATACTGGGCACATAATGTGAGATCCACAGATGAGCTAAAAACACTAGCACTGCAAACACTCAGAACAAAGATAGCAACAGCACCTCGACTCTTCGGGTCCCCCTTCCGAGACTGACTGCCTGTTGAAACAGATGACAGGCAGAACCTCCCATCCACACAGCACCCACCTCCTCTCTATTCCACACACCAGAATTCACTATTTCAATCTGATTGCCATGTGAGTGTACAAAAAATGGATGAAAATAAATTGACACAACTGTACCAAAAACGATCTATGTTTATGCATTAAAATCTTAAATATTGTCAGATTGGTTTTCACAGCTGTTTTATAAGGTGTTCATTGTTTCAAATTGTTACGTATCCCTTGATGGTATTTGTTTGTTCAACATTATTAATTGTTGTATCATGTGACATACAATAGATATATTTAACCACAAGGGTGTACCAAGGAGCTATGATGAAAAAATATATATATATCATAATGGAGTACTACTGAAATAATATTATTTCAGTGTAGATAAGGGAAGGCCTGTTTTAAATGAAAACATGCCATCCAGACAGTATGAATCAAAGCATTTGCATGGAGTGGAAATTAGCTAACTCTGTGATTGAACCTTTATTTAACTAGGCAAGTCAGTTAACAGTTATTTACAATGACAGCCTACCAGGGAACAGTGGGTTAACTGCCTTGTTCAGGGGCAGAACAACATATTTTTACCATGTCAGCTCGGGGATTCAATCCAGCAACCTTTCAGTTACTGGCCCAACGCGCTAACCACTAGGCTACCTGTAAACTAACTAACATTAATGTGTGGGGGGGCATTGAAATTATACTTTTTTTACCCCGATACCTGTGTATTCATGAAAAGCAGAATATGGTAAATAACATTCATCACAATGGTTAGCCTATGCAAATTAATAGGAAAACAAAAGCTTATTAATAGGACTACATTTAGCCTAATTGGTAACAAATATGACATGGGGAAAAGTCAGGCTATTGTTTGTTGTTATAGAAATTTTGTTCTCAATGTTCATAAACTGAACTTCAATTAAACAAACTCTGTCTGTTACCCAGTATTTGTAAGATACTGGTTGAAACGAGACAAACAGAGGCCCAATCTATAATGGTCAAATGTGGATTATTTATTCATGGGAGAGCTCTGAGCTCTAAAAGGTGTACACAGTCTTTTATATGGTACAATGTTGAAATACAAAGATACAAAATTCCCACCACTTCCCCCACCCTTTCCAAGAAAATAGTGTCTTCCCACAGTACCCATTCATTCCTTATCACAATCTTTGCAACATAAGTCAAACTTGGGCGGTTCTTGTAACTATTCCCCCTATCTTCAAGGACGGGAGCATTTCGCATGTGTCTGGTAGAATCAAATAATTCTTTGTTCTCCCAGATACTCCCGAAATGAAGTCATTTCACCCCGTACCATTCTCCACAATATTCATTTCTAGACACACACATTAATTGGACTACCATTTTGTCTTATAACCCTATCTCTATCTCATACATTTTCAGAATGGAATATTCTTAGATGTACAAACATTTAGTCATCACCATAAAATCTATAACATTTGTCAAATCCAGATTAAATATAGGTCTTTATGTGTATCAAATCTGTAGGCAATTGTGGGCTACATCAAGGAAAACAGCTGAAATGTTCAGGCTTTAGCATGATCTGTGATCAAAACAGGCTGGGGTGTTTTCAGTTCCGTTTAGGCTAAAGTTGTGTAAGAACGCATCTGCACTGAAATGAATAGCCTGATTCAATGGGATTCTCCTGAATATTTTTTTTTTAATGTTAAGGTGTTTGGTCTAAGCATAGACCCATACCGATTCTATGTTTTTGGTATTTTGCCTACCACAAATTTTCTAAATTGCAAAGCATTTAATAAACCAACCACATTTTCCTGTGATGTTTAGGCTGAGCAATACCTTTGATAGGCTAGCAGACTATGCAGAAATAATGGTGGAGTTAATCATTGTTATAGCCTAGATCGCTTTATGTGATCTGGACTGTTGTTTTTTTCTAAGGCTGAGCAAACAAGGGGTAGCACATGTTTTTTGCCATCTCTATAAACCTTTATTTAACTAGGCAAGTCAGTTAATAACAAATTCTTATTTACAATGACGGCCTACCCCAGACGACACTGGGCCAATTGTGCGTCGCGTTATGGGACTCCCAATCACAACCAGATGGGATACAGCCTGGATTTGAACCAGGAACTGTAGTGACATCTCTTCACTGATGCAGTGCCTTAGACAGCTGCGCCACTCAGAAGCAAGGGCTAGGCCTATATCCTCACATACCCCCTCGATTCGAGCCCTGCTTTTACCCATAAGACATCTCCTCAGAAATGTATAGCCTAAGGATTGCATGGTGACATTGATTATATCTGTTGAACCGATTAACTAGGAACTGTGGGGGAAAAAACGATGTAAAATCATGACATCAGTGATTTTCAGGTCAGAGAAAGATGCCAGAGTTTCTGAATTGGAATTCCAAGTTGGATGACTGTTCTAAACAAAAGCTAAAAATCCCAGTCTGACCTCATTTTGGTCTGAGTTCCCAGTTGTCTTGAAAGCACTGAAGTCAGAAATCAGAGATTGCCGAGATCCAAGTTGTTTTGCTTGCGCCACTAGAGACCTAGGCTACCTCTTATCTCTGAATAAGGCTACCTCCAACAAAGAAGTCCTTGTGTCTGTAATGATGTGAGAAATAGGCATATCTACACAGTAATGGTGGCTGGCTGCGATATTAACTAGCCTAATATGTTTTGTATTGAGGTGATAGGCCTATTTTAGCAAAATCGACAAATGAAATTGATTAGATTACTCTGGCAATGATTAATATTTTTGACAAAATCATGTACATGTTTGTAAGGTGTTCATGGTGAGATCTTTAATAATAAACTAAACAGACACAAACTAACACGTGATGCGTAACACATGTAGTCGGTTTTAAGGCGTCCATGGTAAGATCTTTCATAATAACCTTACAAGCAAACTGACACGTGAGGTGGTCGGTGCCACATTACACATGTGAACACTATGTCTACATGACGTGTATGCGTCGGCAGTTTGACGCCTTAGAGAAAAGAGACTGTCTCCTTAGAGACTGTCTCCATTGACAGTCCATGTTAATTCATGACGGTATTTTATGGCGCCAGGAAGATGTAAGGTGACTTGGTGAGAGGTATTAGTAGCTTCACGAGGCTTAATTCTGGCAATTATCACACCCCATAGCAGTGTCACTGCTCAGTTTGGCAGCTGCACGAGTGGGAGGGAGATGTTCGTGTGTACCAAATCTTTTTCTGCAGTTTTATTGAAGATCACTCCACGACTCACACGCTGCCGGTGTTGCCAACTTAGCGACTTTGTCGCTATATTTAGCGATTATTCAGACCCCTCTAGCAACAAATTAAAAAAAAAACTGACTAGTGACAAATCTAGTGACTTTTTATGGTGTTATTGGAGACTTTTGGAGACTGACGTGAAAGCACGTATCATTCTTACTCTTCTCAACGAGCAGTGGGTGCTGCCGTGGGCCCCACCCTGTCCCAAAGCACTCACAGGCGGCCCAGTCCTCGCTGCAAATGTATCGCGTATGCGGGAAGCCGCCGCTGGCTGATCCCGCCCTGGCTTACATTCAGGGCGAGATGTAAATGTAAAATGTTCTTTGTCTAAAATAAATCACTGCACAAAAATAAAATACAAAAATTTAAAATTAAATAAAAAACTAAGTAACTCCGCCAGAGTCTCTCTTTTGGGTCACTTTTGCCAGTCCCAAGCCCGGATAAAAGAGGAGGGTTGGAATTGTCACATAAAAAAAACAAGAATCGACAGAAGTTCATTTGTAGTTCTAAACATATTTAGGGTGTTTTTTACTCACCTTTTGTCTCTCCCACGACGGTATTCCTCTCTCCTACAGCGTCCATCACAATTACATGCACATGGCCAAATATGCAAATTAGGTGATGATGTCATTTAGCGACTTTTAGGACAGCCAATAGCTACTTTCCTTACTGAGGAGTTGGCAACACTGCACGCTGCAGTGCTGTCGTCCAGCAGCCAGCAGCAGATGAGGCGCTGTCACTGACTGTCATTCTCACTCACCATCACATGGACTCAAGCTAGCCACAAGTTCTGATTCAGCTCATACAGCGATGAGTTTCTCTCTCTTGGTTTCATGCAAACTTTGAGAAATAACGAGGAGTGACCACAATGTGTTTTGTGCGGGGAACTGCTGAGTAATTAGTCTCTCAAAACTAACAAATTAAAACGACATGTCCTGACCAAACCACAGCATGATGGTAAACCCAGGGAGTTCTTTCAGAACACCTGCACAGTGGGAATGAACAACATAAATTGCATAAAAGTTTAATTACTGCCTTAGCAAGTTTCATATGTAATGGGTGCATGGCCCACAAACAATATGCACATGTTTATATTGATTGTTTAATATTAGTTGAATAGCATTTTGATAACTGGTCAATAGTTCAATCAGATTTCAACCAAAAACCAGATATCAACCAAAATAAGACATATTTTTCATGACGTCATGTAGAAGATGTCTTAATCTGGTTGTGATCTGATTATACAGTGCATTCAGAAAGTATTTAGACCCCTTGACTTTTTCCACATTTTATTACATTACAGACTTATTCAATAATGGATTAAATAAAAACATTTATTCAATCTACACACAATATCAATCAAATGTATTTCTAAAGCCCTTTCAATATCAGCTGATGTCACAAAGTGCTGTACAGAACCCAGCCTAAAACCCCAAACAGGGGAGAATTCGGGGGAGAAGGGCCTTGGTCGGGGAGGTGACAAAGAACCCGATGATCACTGACAGAGCTCCAGAGTTCCTCTGTGGAGAAGGGAGAACCTTCCAGAAGGACAACCATCTCTGCAGCACTCCACCAATCAGGCCTTTATGGTATAGTGGCCAGACGGAAGCCACTTCTCAGTAAAATGCTCATGACAGCCCGCTTGGAGTTTGTCAAAAGGCACCTATAGGAGTTTGAACTCTTTGGCCTGAATGCCAGGAAACCGAGAATCGTCACTATAGTGAAGCATGGTGATGGCAGCATCATGGTGTGGGGATGTTTTTCAGCGGCAGGAACTGGGAGACTAGTCAGGATCGAGGGAAAGATGAACAGAGCAAAGTACAGAGAGATCCTTGATGAAAACCTGCTCCAGAGCGCTCAGGATCTCAGACTGGGGCGAAGGTACACCTTCCAACAGGACACTAACCCAAAGCACACAGCCAAGACAATGCAGGAGTGGCTTCGGGACAAGTCTCTGAGTGTCCTTGAGTGGCCCAGCCAGAGCCCGGACTTGAACATCTCTGAAGAGACCTTAAAATAGCTGTGCAGGGACACGCCCCATCCAACCTGACAGAGCTCGAGAGGATCTGCAGAGAAGAGTGGGACAAACTCCCCAAATACAGGTGTGCCAAGCTTGTAGCGTCATACCCAAGAAGACTCAAGGCTGTAATCGCTGCCAAAGGTGCTTCAAGAAAGTACGGAGTAAAGGATCTGAATACTTATGTAAATGCGATATTTCTTATTTTAAAATGTCTAAAAACCTGTTTTTGCTTTGTCATTATAGGGTATTCTATATGGATCGATAAAGGAGAAAAAAAACTATTGAATTGCTTTTAGAATAAAGCTGTAACATAACAAAATGTGGAAAAAGTTAAGGGGTTGAATACTTTCCGAATGCACTGTATATTCAAACTGAAAATCTGCCAATCCTCCGTCCTTCACACAATGGAAAGTTCAAATACTTTATTACCTCAAATTTGAAAGTGTGCAAGCGACAAAGAAAAAAAATCATGTTGTTTGAGGCCATGTGGCAGAAAGTGATAAGGGTGCTAGAGATAGGGGTGGGGGCTAGTGGGCAGGAGTGATGTAGTGATGTTTGTATGATGTAGTAATTTGTATATTTTGTATTGTTTATAAAATACATCGTGGAAACATATAGTACCAGTCAAAAGTTTGGACATGTACTCAAAGAAAAAGTTCTTGAAATTTTCCAGATTGACTGACCTTCATGTCTTAAAGTAATGATGAGCTGTCGTTTCTCTTTGCTTATTCCAGCTGTTTATGCCATAATATGGACTTGGTATTTTACCAAATAGGGCTATCTTCTGTATACCACCCCTACCTTGTCACAACACAGCTGATTGGCTCAAATGCATTAAGAAGTAAAGAAATTCCACAAATGAACTTTTAACAAGGCACACCTGTTAATTGAAATGCGTTCCAGGTGACTACCTCATGGAGCTGGTTGAGATAATTCCAATAGTGTACAAAGCTGTCATCAAGGCAAAGGGTGGCTACTTTGAAGAATATCAAAAATAAAATATATTGATTTAACACTTTTTTGGTTACGACATGATTCCATATGTGTTATTTCATAGTTTTGATGTCTTCACTATTATTGTAAAGAAAAACCCTGGATCGAGTAGGTGTGTCCAAACTTTTGACTGGTACTGTATATATTTTTTTATACATTTAACCATAGAAAAACATGGAGAGTTACTAGTTGGCCTGGTCCCACATCTTGACGTGCTTTAGCCGACTCCTCTACCAACACTTACTGTGGGGTAGGCAAGTTGGTACAGAGGTGGGGGTAGGAGTGTGTCTCTGGGTGTAACTTGACCCTTGACCATCATGCGGTGGGGGTTGTGACTCACTGGGGTCATGATTATGTGTTTATTTGTGTAACAGAGTGATGAACACCTGTGTGTGCTAGAATACAAGGTTACAAAGGTTCTGTAAATAAAAAAGTTAGTGTCTTAATCGCCTTGGTGTGTCTTTAAATAGATGCCAATGGTTAATCAGTAACGGGGCAAAGTTTAGAGCTCTAGACATAAACAAGTCAGTTTCGAAGTTCAGCGAGGCTCATGGGAGTCTAGAATGAAAATATGATGGCTTGTCTGGGGATATCCTCTCTGCTCTTCCTCGCACTCTCTCTACCTCCCTCCCTCTCTCTCAGATGGAGGTATTATAGTCTATGCTGTATGTGGATCAACGGTAACTAAGTCACATACACACTCTGTTCTGCCATATTTCCTACCAGATTGATGTCTTTCATTGTATTTAATGGAGTAATGCCAAAGAAACATTATTTTCAGGATACATTTTTCTAAGTTTATATGAGAGTTTAAAGTTGAGAACAACTGTCTACTAGAGATGATTGTTGACAGGATTACAGTAAAGAGGATCTGTCTCAGTCAGGGCAAGGGGTTGGGGAAGGAGAGGACACAAGGCAGTGTTCGTAATATGCTCTAAACTCTACTGGGCCACTACAGTGTTGGGTTCTGGCTGTGTTTGTTGTTCAGGCATTGCTGCAGTGAATGTTCAAACTGCAGTCAGTGAAAAACAAAACACCAGACATCCCACTGATATTCATTTCTACGCCCCTGGTTTCTGCTAGATCTGACTAGGATGTGTGTGTGTCTGAGCATTAGATACGGTGACAGTTGTGTCTTTCCAAGGTCAGTGCAGTAACTAACAGTGTTCCACTCCTCTGCTCTACATAGACTGTTATAACAGACCACACATCCCCCCTTTCACAGAGAGAAGGTATGACAGAGGGGACGAGAGAGACTGAGGAGAAAGAGGACAAGGCTGTATTTAAGTGTCTTGATGACGTCACCATTCTGAAATGACTCCCACGAGAGACGGAGGATGCAGGGAGGGAAGGCATATGGAGTGATGCATGTTCTGTAAAGCCCTCCCCTACCCTTCCACACCATCATGACCCATAACATCTGACCCCTGACCTAAGCCCACCTTAATGGGGGGCCAGGGATTTCATTGTAAATCAATGAACTCACCCCACTTCCCTCCTAGCTCCACAGAAATCAGTCACCATAGAACATAATAACCACCAACATAATAATAAACACAAACTACAGAGAGAAAAAAAACACTGTATTATAGAATAGTAAAATACATTGGTCAATAATGAAACAGAGAACACTAGGAATCCTAAGGTGAGTTGATTAGCAGAACTGAGAGAACGCTAGGAATCCTAAGGTGAGTTGATTAGCAGAACTGAGAGAACGCTAGGAATTCTAAAGTGCGTTGTTTAAAAACTACAACTACTAAAACGATGGCTTCAGATAAAATACGTGACCTAAATGAGATTGATTAGATTGAGGAAGTTAGTGCACACATATGATTAGTAATGTTTAATGCCACTTTTAATAATAATCTACTGTTAGTAGTCACACACAAACCCCCCCCACCGCTGAAGTGAGAGACAGGCAAATAATTAAATTGACCCCAAGTCTGTCACTCTTGCCCCCGTCTTTCTATGCGTCTTGGGGCCAGCTCACTCTATGGTGCCAGAGGACATCTTGAAGAGGGAGCTCTTGTTGATCTTGAAGAGTCTCCATCCCTCATCATGAGTGATGTCGGCCGCCCCACGACGCTTGTAGAAATCTATTGACTTCTGGTTGCCCTCGGCGACAACAAAGTGCATGCTGTTGCAGCGAGTGTTGAATGCCATCTGAGGGGGAGAGAGGAAGGGAGAGCAGGTGTTAGCACACATGTTTATATGGAGTTGGACCCCCCTTTGCTGCTATAACAGCCTCCACTCTTCTGGGAAGGCTTTCACTAGATGTTGGAGCACTGCTGTGGGGACTTGCTTCCATTCATCCACAAGAGCATTAGTGAGGTTGGGCACTGATGTTGGGCGACTAGGCCTGGCTCACAGACGGTGTTCCAATTCATCCCAAAGGTGTTCGATGGGGTTGAGGTCAGGGCTCTGTGCAGGCCAGTCAAGTTCTTCCACACCGATCTTGACAAACCATTTCTGTATGGATCTTGCTTTGTGCACAGGGGCATTGTCATGCTTAAACAAGTGAAGGCCTTCCCCAAACTGTTGCCACAAAGTTGGAAGCACAGAATCATCTAGAATGTCATTGTATGCTGTAGTGTTATGATTTCCCTTCACTGGAACTAAGGGGCCTAGCCCGAACCATGAAAAACAGCGCCAGACCATTATTCCTCCTGCATCAAACTTTACAGTTGGAACTATGCATTTGGGCAGGTAGCGTTCTCCTGGCATCCGTCAAAACCAGATTTGTCCGTAGGACTGCCAGATGGTGAAGCGTGATTCATCACTCCAGAGAACGCGTTTCCATTGCTCCAGAGTCCAATAGCGGCGAGCTTTACACCACTCCAGCCAACGCTTGGCATTGTGCATGGTGATCTTAGGCTTGTGTGCGGCTGCTCGGCCATGAAAACCCATTTCATGAAGCTCCCGACAAACAGTTATTGTTCGGACGTTGCTTCCAGAAGCAGTTTGGAACTCAGTAGTGAATGTTGCATCCGAGGACAGACGATTTCAGCACTCTGCGGTCACATTCTGTGAGCTTGTGTGGCCTACCACTTCGCGGCTAAGCCGTTGTTGCTCCTAGACCCTTCCACATTACATAACAGCACATACAGCTACCCGGGGCAGTTCTATCAGGGCAGAAATTTGACGAACTGACTTGTTGGAAAGGTGGCATCCTATGACGTTGCCACGTTGAAAGTCACTGAGCTCTTCAGTAAGGCCATTCTACTGCCAATGTTTGTCTATGGAGATTGCATGACTGTGTGCTCGATTTTATACACCTGTCAGCAACAGGTGTGGCTGAAATAGCCAAATCCACTAATTTGAAGGGGTGTCCACATACTTTTTTATATATAGTGTAAATCTTCTATTTTCCCAACGCACATTTATTGATTATTTCAACAGCAATAACCAAACAAAACGCACAGAAGAAGAACAGAATCAACGGTATGTACAAAAAAATCATAACTGAAATGATGGGCTGTATAGAAAGTATAGATACTGTTAGAGGCATTGACCTACTTCTACAACAGGATTCTGGCCAGAGCCGTGTAACAACTGACAGCTACCATCTAGTTGTTACCATGTTTGTACTGGTCATAACTCCTAAGTTACTCACGTCACTGAGGAGCTTGAGGATCTCTGAGCCGATGCCAATGTCTGGTGGAAGGATGACAGAGAAGGAGAGATTATGGTTACTGGTCAGGTCAGAGAGGAAAGGAGGGAGAAAGAGAGAGACAGAGTAGGAGAGGAAAATATAGTTATTTTGCTTACTCCTGTACATTTCCATGACAAAGAAGTCTTCCAGGTAAAGCAGCTTGCCGATCCAGGGGTCATAGGTGAAATAGTACATGGCAAACCCAATCACCACAGGACCTGGACACACAGAAGTAAACCCACAGACATCAACATCAACAGGGCTGTAGTGGAGCGGGTCGAGAGTTTCAAGTTCCTTGGTGTCCACATTACCAACAAACTATCATGGTCCAAATACACCAAGACAGTCATGAATACATCAAGACAGGCACGAAAAAACCTTACATTGACCCCCCCCCTCCTCCATTTGCTTTGTACACTGCTGCTACTCACTGTTTATTATCTATGCATAGTCACTTCACCCCTACCTACAGTTGAAGTTGGAAGTTTACATACACTTAGGTTGGAGTCATTAAAACCTGTGTTTCAACCACTCCACAATTTTTTTGTTAACAATCTATAGTTCTGGCAAGTCGGTTAGGACATCTACTTTGTGCATGACACAAGTCATTTTTCCAACAATTGTTTACAAACAGATTATTTCACTTATAATTCACTGTATCACAATTCCAGTGGGTCAGAAGTTTACATACACTAAGTTGACTGTGCCTTTAAACAGCTTGGAAAATTCCAGAAAATGATGTCATGGCTTTAGAAGCTTCTGATAGGCTAATTGACATCATTTGAGTGAATTGGAGGTGTACCTGTGGATGTATTTCAAGACCTATCTTTAAACTCAGTGCCTCTTTGCTTGACATCATGGGAAATTCAAAAGAAATCAGCAAAGACCTCAGATTTTTTTTTTGAGACCTCCACAAGTCTGGTTCATCTTTGGGAGCAATTTCCAAACGCCTGAAGGTACCACGTTCATCTGTACAAACAATAGTATGCAAGTATAAACACCATGGGACCACACAGCCGTCATACCGCTCAGGAAGGAGACGCGTTCTGTCTCCTAGAGATGAACGTACTTTGGTGCGAAAAGTGCAAATCAATCCCAGAACAACAGCAAAGGACCTTGTGAAGATGCTGGAGGAAACAGGTACAAAAGTATCTATTTCCACAGTAAAATGAGTCCTATATCGACATAACTTGAAAGGCCGCTCAGCAAGGAAGAAGCCACTGCTCCAAAACCGCCATAAAAAAGCCAGACTACGGTTTGCAACTGCACAAGGGGAAAAAGAGAGTCCCTCCTGCAGCAAAGCCTGCAGCAAAGCACCCCCACAACATTATGCGGCTTCATAAGGCAGGAAAATGATGTGGATATATTGAAGCAACATCTCCAGACATCAGTCAGGAAGTTAAAGCTTGGTCGCAAATGGGTCTTCCAAATGGACAATGACCCCAAGCATACTTCCAAAGTTGTGGCAAAATGGCTTAAGGACAACAAAGTCAAGATATTGGAGTGGCCGTCAAAAAGCCCTGACCTCTAATCCAATAGAACATTTGTGGGCAGAACTGAAAAAGCTTGTGCGAGCAAGAAGGCCTACAAACTTGACTCCGTTACACCAGCTCTGTCAGGAGGAATAGGCCAAAATTCACCCAACTTATTGTGGGAAGCTTGTGGAAGGCTACCTGAAGCGTTTGATCCAGGTTAAACAATTTAAAGGCAATGCTACCAAATACTAATTGAGTGTATGTAAATTTCTGACCCACTGGGAATGAGATGAAAGAAATAAAAGCTGAAAGAAATAAAATATGAAATAAATCATTCTCTCTACTATTATTCTGACATTTCACAATCTTAAAATAAAGTGGTGATCGTAACTGACCTAAGACAGGGGATTTTTACTAGGATTAAATGTCAGGAATTGTGAAAAACTGAGTTTAATGTATTTGGCTAAGGTGTATGTAAACTTCTGACTTCAACTGTATATATAGGTTAGAGGTAATTTGTACATGTACAGTTGAAGTCGGAAGTTAGTATTTGGTAGCATTGCCTTTAAATTGTTTAACTTGGGTCAAACATTTCGGGTAGCCTTCCACAAGCTTCCCACAATACGTTGGGTGAATTTTGGCCCATTCCTCCTGACAGAGCTGGTGTAACTGAGTCAGGTTTTTAGGCCTGCTTTCTCGCACACGCTTTTTCAGTTCTGCCCACAAATGTTCTATGGGATTGACGTCAGGGCTTTGTGATGGCCACTCCAATACCTTGACTTTGTTGTCCTTAAGCCATTTTGCCACAACTTTGGAAGTATGCTTGGGGTCATTGTCCATTTGGAAGACCCATTTGCGACCAAGCTTTAGCTTCCTGACAGATGTCTTGAGATGTAGCTTCAATATATCCACATCATTTTCTTGCGTCATGATGCCATTTATTTTGTGAAGTGCACCAGCCCCTCCTGCAGCAAAGCACCCGCACAACATGATGCTGCCACCCCTGTGCTTCACGGTAATGCCCCCTAAACACATTGCGGCCAGTGGCCTTTGTGCCCTTGGGCTGAATGTAATAATTATAACTCCCTTCTCCTGGCTGTGTGCTCTGAAGCACCTCTCACTCACATTGCTCTCTCGGGCTATCAAGTGATCGGGTCTTTCTCACAGGCTACAAATAAAGACAGACACATCAGGGACGCAACTGCGCACGTCCTTATCCGATTCCGAGGCGCACATTGAAGATATTGGAAGAACTGTCCACATTTACTTTTCATCACCCAGCAAGATGAGTAGGCCTAAAGAACAGCAAAAGCACTAGCCTGCCAATCTACTATCCCCATAGTACAAACCTTGACCTATTCTATTCTGTGCGAGAATTAAATATTCCAAACATAGTCTGGGAGAGTTGTGTGATGCAATAGATCCCAAATGAATACAACCACTAGCATCAAAAAAAAAAATTTAAGCAATGAGGCTCACGCAACAGATCAGAACATTTAGCTTAAAATGTTGATAGCCTAATAGTTTATTTTGTCACATTATAAGTGCAGCAATGTGCAGACAGCAGTAGGCTATAAGCGCGAATGTTCCAAAATTCAATCAATTAGCGGGAAAACTGAATTCTCAAAAGTGACCGCAAATGCAATTATGCATGTATTGCTTTGATTATATAAAGGTGCATTTTTATGGTGAAAATTCTTCCTCAAGCGCTGCGTATGCATGCCAGTTAGGCTCTACACCTGTTGTAAAGCGGATTCATGTGCTTCATTTTAAAGTTATTTGGCCACTTTAGTTGTGATACAAACCTTATAAAACCTATGGGTCTATGGGCTAGGCTACATGAGGTGTGCAGCTACAGTATGATTTGAAAAAGTTGCAAGAAAAAGGCATGCACCGTTTATTGCCTTACTGCACACAAGCTGGGCATCATTCACAAGTAATAGGCTAATAGTATCACCTATCAGACTGTTCTTGATTTAATTTAGTCTTTACATAAACAATACCCACCCACCCACCCACCCACACACACGCGCGCATTTTCCCCCCGGCCCTGTTTTGTGACAGGTGCATGATAATGGTCGTTCTAAATCAAAACAAATTTCACACACACACACACACACACACACTGTGTGTGTGTGAAATTTGTTTTGATTTAGAATGGACCATTATCATGCACCTGTCACAAAACAGGGCCGGGGGGAAAATGCGTGTCATCTATGCACTTAAATAGCGAATGGAGGACGCTTTTCTCATGGTTAATTTTCATGCCAGCCAGGTAGGCTATCCTCCTGTTATACAGAGAAGCAATGTGCTTAATATTAGGAACGTTGAGAAATAAATATAGTAGGCCTAGCCTATAGAAAGCTGATGGGAGCCTCCTCTTTTTAATAGAGGCAGTCACTGTTTTCTCACACAATTGCATAGCCTATAGAAATGTTGCGCAGCATGAGCTCATGGGCTCTCATGAAGTGTTTGATAAGATTTTCGAATACGTTTGTATTGATGTCAGAGTGATTAGAGGGACAATAGAGTGCTGAGTACCAGGCAGTTAGCAAGTTTGGTAGGCTACTAATGACCATCAGCAGCAGAGCTTGTAGAAGCCTAATTACCGTGACTAAACGGTCACATGGAATTTGACTGCCATCATGACTCGTGACCGCAGGTGTGGCATACGGTCACCGTAACAGCCCTAATTATAGGTTTGATTTATGTTTGGCATAGGGTCAGTAGCTACATGCCAGGGATCCCCATGGGGAAGAAATGTTATTCTATGCATAGGAGAGGCACCGTTTCAGTCAAGCCCATCTGATATAGTTTGCTATAATACAATACTTGTCTATGTCACACTCAACACATCCATCCAATCCTCTGAGATTTACAGGTGTGCTCCAGGGAATAGACAAGATCATTTGATATACAGAATCTCTTACCGTTGTTGCTCTGCTGCTCACTGGGGACTTCTGCCACGACGCAGTGGTAAAATGGATGGTCACCGAATCCGTCCTCGAGCAGATCTGTTATTACAACGTTAGAAACGCCTTGTAAACTCTGTATGCACTGCAGTCAATCACATGGTGACCGAGACAGAAATGCTTTAGTTTCATTCAGACTCACCATCCTCAGTCAGTAACACTTGGTCTTCCATTTCTTCATATTTAGCCAGTTCCTGGACAAAATAAACATTTCAGATTCAAAACCAAGAACAGCGAGTCAATAGGGGAAAGTTTATAATTCACTGAGATAAGTGACGGTCAACGAAGAGAACAGCGTTTAACATTATAAACACAATCAAATGGAGGAAACCGGGCTAGTTGCCAACGTAATAAACACAAAGGTACAAAATTACAGAGCTAACTGTGATACAGACGGATATCCAGCGGAAATTGTCTGTATTTTTCACCTTCAAGACAGACAAGTTTGCAGATTTTATCTCTGAATGCAGTCAAGATGAGCACATTTAAAATACCCAAAAATGGGGAACAACAGGATGATTTTTCAGGACATTCCCTGGTCATTGTAACCCCCCCCCCCCACCCACCCGGAGGCCAATGCAAATAAATCACATAATCATTTCTCAGTTTGGACCGACGTATTGAATATCATTATAGAATATGCATAAAATTCATCCTCCAATTGCAACGTCTGCCTTTTGTCCCAAAACGTTATATTTTTAATACCTTCAAAACACTAAGTTAGTTAAGCCTACCTTCAAAATAGGCCAGGGCATCATCACTGTCAATCGTGAATAACAATTCTTCACGTTTTACCAGTGAAATATTCAAACTGCGTCTGCATGCCAATCATTTTGGTCTCAATCAGTTTAATTGGAATATGCATTTAGATTTTCTTGAATTGCTGTTTCATGAGCAAATAAGAGGAGATGGTGTTAACTACACTGAACAAAAATATAAAACGTGTTGGTCCCATGTTTCATGAGCTGAAATAAAAGATCCCAGAAATGTTCCATATGCACAAAAAGCTTATATTGAAAATATATGGAAATGTCTGCTCTACCCAAAATTACAACCAACTAATTGCAGCATTACCACAAAAATGGAAGCGGCAAGTGGCAGGGGGAGAAAGTAAGGAACCTGTCTGTTGGCCCCGCATTAAAGACCAAAATTGGTTAAAGAAAATTGTGATTAAATAAAAAAGTATACAAGTTTCATTTAAGGACCCAAAAATGTACAGCTGTGCCATATAGATTGCAAAATAGTTGGGAAGAGACTTTTGATATACTGATTCCATGGCACATGGTTTATGAACTGATACACAAAACGACGCCAGATTCAAAGCAGTTTTTCAGTGTAAGTTATTATACAAAATTCTTGCAACCAATATAATGTTATATACTGTATATGGAGGATACAACCATCCCAGCTCTGCAGATTTTTCTGCGAAGAGACAATCATTAGATAATTTGCTTCAGTACTATCCATATGTAGCTTGCTTTTTGGTATTTACCTGGATCCAACTCTGCAGATAGCACTACTGGGTGATTTGAAAAGTCCTAGTCAATCGATCAATAATATAATAATACTCTTAGCAAAAATGTTTCTTTAATTTACAATCTTTAGAAACTATGAGAGTAGAAAGGTTAAGAACTTTAGTGAAACATCACAGCACAGTTGAAAAATACACTACCAGTCAAAAGTTTTAGAACACCTACTCTTTCAAGGGTTTATCTTTATTTTTACTATTTTCTACATTGTAGAATAATAGTGAAGACATCAAAACTATGAAATAACACATATGGAATCATGTAATAACCAAATATATTTTATATTTGAGATTCTTCAAATAGCCACCCTTTGCCTTGATGACGCTTTGCACACGCTTGGCATTCTCTCAACCAGCTTCACCTAGAATGCTTTTCCGACAGTCTTGAAGGAGTTCCCACATGTGCTGAGCATTTGTTATCTGCTTTTCCTTCACTCTGCGGTCCGAATCTCATCCCAAACCATCTCAATTTGGTTGAGGTCGGGGGATTGTGGAGGCCAGGTCATCTGATTCAGCACTCCATCACTCTCCTTCTTGGTAAAATAGCCCTTACACCGCCTGGAGGTGTGTTGTGTCATTGTCCTGTTGAAAAACAAATTATAGAGGGACTAAGCCCACTACAGCAGGTAGCCTAGTGGTTAGTGCGTTGGGCCAGTAACTGAATGGTTGCTGGATCGAATCCCGAGCTGACAAGGTAAACATCTGTCGTTCTGCTCCTAAACATCTGTCGTTCTGCTCCTAAACAAGGCAGTTAACCCACTGTTCCCTGATAGGCTGTCATTGTAAATAAGAATTTGTTCTTAACCTCTTGGGGATAATTAAGGTAGCGCCCCGTTCCCGACACTACCTGGTGAAATATAAGGCGCCAAATTCAAAATCCAAAAGTTGAATTATTAAATATTCATCAATATACATGTGTTGCATAGTCATCAAAAGCTCTGATTCTTGGCAATATCACAGCGTTGTCAGATTTCAAAAAGGCTTTACGGCGAAAGCACAACATTTTATATTTTTAGGATAGCACCTATAATATTTATGCATTAGCATAAATTCATATCCAGCGCGGGTCACACAAAACCCATATAATAGCTAAAATAAATCACTTACCTTTCGAAGAACTTCTGCTGAGGGCATCCCAACTGTCCAACGAAGACATCCAATGGTTTTTTTGTTAGAAAAAGTCAATTAT
Source organism: Hucho hucho (assembly GCA_003317085.1). NCBI lineage: Eukaryota > Metazoa > Chordata > Actinopteri > Salmoniformes > Salmonidae > Hucho > Hucho hucho. The sequence goes on along the minus strand of QNTS01003275.1, from coordinate 52,958 downwards.
TATATCCATAAATCTCAGTTTGGTTGGCGCGTTATGTTCAGAAAATCCACCGTCGAGTCGCCCATTGGACCGTGAAGAGAACGCGTTCCAACTATACCTATCAACTTTGTCCAAACAAATCAAACATCATTTATGTATATTTACTATAATATTTCAACCGGACGATAGCGTGAACGATAGGAAAGGAAAAAAACACAGAGCGCGCGAGACCGTGAACGCGCATGTCATTCTATTGAGTTCCGGGGTCCACTTCTAAATTCTTCTTCTATTGGCTTCTAATTCAACCTAACGTCATGAAACCCTATCTAAAGACTGTTGACATCCAGTGGAAGCCATAGGTACTGCAGTCTGTGTCCTAGATAACATTGAATCCTATAGGCAGCCAGGAGAAAAAGGTCAACTAAAAAAAAAAACTGCAAATCCGGATGGATTTTCCTCGGGTTTTCGCCTGCTATATCAGCTCTGTTATATCAGCTCTGTTATACTCACAGACATTATTTTAACGGTTGTAGAAACTTCAGAGGGTTTTCTATCCAATAGTACTAATTATGTGCATATCCTAGTTTCTGGGCCTGAGTTGCAGGCATTTTACTTTGGGCACGCCAGACTCTCTAAAACCGACACCACTGCTGCTGATCCCTAAGTAGTTCTGACTTGCCTAGTTAAATAAAGGATAAATAAAAAATATAAAGCCCAAACCAGATGGGATGGTGTATCGCTGCAGAATGCTGTGGTAGCCATGCTGGTTAAGTGTACCTTGAATTCTAAATAAATCAGACAGTGTCACCAGCAAAGCACCATCACACCACCTCCTTCATACTTTACAGTGGGAAATACACATGGGGTGATCATCTGTTCACCCACACCGCGTTGGAACAAAAAATCTCAAATTTAGACTCCAGACCAAAGGAAAAAAATTCACCAGTCTGATGTCAATTACTGGTGTTTCTTGGCCCAAGCAAGTCTCTTCTTATTACTGGTGTACTTTAGTAGTGGTTTCTTTGCAGCAATTCGACCATGAAAGCCTGATTCACACAGTCTGCTCTGAACAGTTGATGTTGAGATGTGTCTGAACTCTGTGAAGCATTTATTTGGCTCACAATTTCTGAGGCTGGTAACTCTAATGAACTTATGCTCTGCAGCAGAAGTAACTCTGGGTCTTCCATTCCTGTTGCGGTCCTCATGAGAGCCAGTTTAATCATCGCGCTTGACCGTTTTTGAGACTACACTTGAAGAAACTTTCAAAGTTCTTGACATTTTCCATATTAACCGACCATCATGTCTTAAAGTAATGATGGACTGTTGTTTCTATTTGCTTATTTGAGCTGTTCTTGCCATAATATGGACTTGCTCTTTTACAAAATAGGACTATCTTCTGTATACCACCCCTACCTTGTCACAACACAACTGATTGGCTCAACTGCATTAACTTTTAAGAAGGCACACCTGTTAATTGAAATGCATTCCAGGTGACTACCTCATGAAACTGGTTGAGAGAATGCCAAGAGTGTGGAAAGCTGTCATCAAGGCATAGGGTGTCTATTTGAAGAATCTCAAATATATTTTGATTTGTTTAACACTTTTTTGGTTACTACATGATTCCATGTGTTATTTCATAGTTTTGATGTCCTCACTATTCTTCTACAATACAGAAAATAGTAAAAATAAAGAAAAACCCTTGAATGAGTAGGTGTTCTAAAACTTTTGACCGGTAGTGTATATGGCAAATAGAAACTGGATGGTCTCTAAAGATAGACAGGAGGGGTTAAGGGTAGCTGAAGGATGGGACTAAAAACAAACAAAAGATAACTATTGTAAAATGTATATAGTATGTATAAGCTAGAAGTAGAAGCCTAAGTGTTGTCCATTATTTTACTCTAATTAGGGGAGGGATGGTAGGGTTAGGGAAAATAATAAAGGAATATATACATATAAAACATTAAGTGTGTGTGTACAGTTGAAGTCGGAAGTTTACATACACTTAGGTTGGAGTCATTAAAACTAGTTTTTCAACCACTCCACAAATTTCTTGTTAACAAATTATAGTTTTGGCAAGTCGGTTACAACATCTACTTTGTGCATGTCACAAGTAATTTTTCCAACAATTGTTTACAGACAGATTATTTCACTCATAATTCACTGTATCACAATTCCAGTGGGTCAGAAGTTTACATACACTAAGTTGACTGTGCCTTTAAACAGCTTGGAAAATTCCAGAAAATGATGTCATGGCTTTAGAAGCTTCTGATAGGCTAATTGACATCATTTGAGTGAATTGGAGGTGTACCTGTGGGTGTATTTCAAGGCCTACCTTCAAACTCAGTGCCTCTTTGCTTGACATCATGGGAAAATCAAAAGAAATCAGCCAAGACCTCAGAAAACAAATTGTAGACCTCCACAAGTCTGGTTCATCCTTGGGAGCAATTTCCAAACGCCTGAAGGTACCACGTTCATCTGTAAAAACAATAGTACGCAAGTATAAACACCATGGGACCACGCAGCCATCATACCGCTCAGGAAGGAGAGGCGTTCTGTCTCCTAGAGATGTACGTACTTTGGTGCGAAAAGTGCAAATCAATCCCAGAACAACAGCCAAGGACCTTGTGAAGATGCTGGAGGAAACAGGTACAAAAGTATCTATTTCCACAGTAAAATGAGTCCTATATCGACATAACCTGAAAGGCCGCTCAGCAAGGAAGAAGCCACTGCTCCAAAACCGCCATAAAAAAGCCAGACTACGGTTTGCAACTGCACATGGGGACAAATATTGTACTTTTTGGAGAAATGTCCTCTGGTCTGATGAAACAAAAATAGAACTGTTTGGCCATAATGACCATTGTTATGTTTGGAGGAAAAAGGGGGAGGCTTGCAAGCCGAAGAACACCATCCCAACCGTGAAGCACAGGGGTGGCAGCATCATGTTGTGGGGGTGCTTTGCTGCAGGAGGGTCTGGTGAAGTGAAGAAGAACTCTTATATCTTATATCCTCCCTCTGTTGTCTGCAGGTGCCAACATCAATGGTCAGAGAGGAGGCACAGGAGATGGCCCTGACTGGCCTGCTGTTGGGGTTTCCTGGAGGTGGTTGACTTCCTCATCAAGGCCGGGCCAACAACGGGCCGACATCGAGCTCAATGTCCACGCCACCACGACGACGGGAGACAGAGCTGACGTATGCCTGTGAGAACGAACACACAGACGTGGCTGACGTGCTGGTGCAGAGTGTGAGGGCATTTTCTATTAAACCTTACTAATGCTTGTGTACTAAAATATCACTCTTTAAGCCTAGGCATTAGGCTTGAGTTTCTTTAACAAAATCATATAAGATAGAAAAATGTGTGTGTATTAGTATAGACCTGTTCTAACTGTTCTGTGTGGGTAGTGGGTCCCCATGATTTCTGGGCGCTCAGCCAAGACCTGACAGAAACTAACTGGTTCCTCTTTGCTCGGTCTCCAGTTAAGCTAAGTGTTATATCCTGCACACCAGTGATAAAGCTGTTGTCCTGTTTGGAGCCTGTTTCTGGGCGAAAGGTTTATGCTTGTGTGTGTAGGGGTAGGACCATACATAATCTGGGCCGACAGTCAAAGCTTGCTTGCCCAACTTGGGGGAACCATTGAGCTACTGTTAGAGGAAGTATGTCTGGAGTGACTTCCTGTCACTTTGGCACCTATTGTCCTCACTCAGTTGCAACAGAATATAGCCTGTACACCGTAACCCAGTTTCGTCTCTCCACACACACACACACACACACACACACACACACACACACAAAATCACGTGTTCTGCAGATGCTTGCATAAGATAGCTTGACTTTATAAGGCTTCCGTACTCTTTGTGCGCGGGCTCGCACTCCATTCACTTTGTGTGTGGTGCGACCAGCTTCCTTATTGACCTTGCCTCTCCTCATTATTAATTAAAGGTAGAGTTTCCACCACCTGACCTGGTGAAACCTCTCCCTAATCCTCTGGCCTGGCCTTATCTCTGGGAAGCACAGTTCATGTTAATACACACCCTTATTGCATGATTTGTTCACATGCTTACATAAATGTGGGTGTGCTTCCCAAATGGCACCATAGACCCTATATAGTGCACTACTTTTTACTAGGGCCCACAGGGCGCCATTTAGGAAGCAGCCTGGGTATTGTTTAAACTTTAGATGTTGGATACATGACTGCTTGAATAGGCTTTCCTCTTAAGACTCCTATATTTCTGTTTCTGTTGGAACATGAATCAGAGGGGGTACAGTCATGGCCAAAAGTTTTGAGAATGACACAAATATTAATTTCCACAAAGTTTGCTGCTTCAGTGTCTTTAGATATTTTTGTGACTATGGAATACTGAAGTATAATTGCAAGCATTTCACAATTGTCAAAGGCTCTTATTGACAATTACATGAAGTTGATGCAAAGAGTCAATATTTGCAGTGTTGACCCTTCTTTTTCAAGACCTCTGCAATCCACCCCGGCTTGCTGTCAATTAACTTCTGGGCCACATCCTGACTGATAGCAGCCCATTCTTGCATAATCAATGCTTGGAGTTTGTCAGAATTTGTGGGGTTTTGTTTGTCCACCCGCCTCTTGAGGATTGACCACAAGTTCTCAATGGGATTAAGGTCTGGGGAGTTTCCTGGCCATGGACCCAAAATATCGATGTTGTGTTCCCCGTGTCGCTTAGTTATCACTTTTGCCTTATGGCAAGGTGCTCCATCATGCTGGAAAAGGCATTGTTCGTCACCAAACTGTTCCTGGATGGTTGGGAGAAGTTGCTTGCGGAGGATGTGTTGGTACCATTCTATATTCATGGCTGTGTTCTTAGGCAGAATTGTGAGTGAGCCCACTCCCTTGGCTGAGAAGCAATCCCACACATGAATGGTCTCAGGATGCTTTACTGTTGGCATGACACAGGACTGATGGTAGCGCTCACCTTGTCTTCTCCGGACAAGCTTTTTTCCGGATGCCCCAAACAATCGGAAAGGGGATTCATCAGAGAAAATGACTTTACTCCAGTCCTCAGCAGTCCAATCCCTGTACCTTTTGCAGAATATCAGTCTGTCCCTGATGTTTTTCCTGGAGAGCTGTGACTTCTTTGCTGCCCTTCTTGACACCTGGCCATCCTCCAAAAGTCTTCGCCTCACTGTGCGTGCAGATGCACTCACACCTGCCTGCTGCCATTCCTGAGCAAGCTCTGTACTGGTGGTGCCCCGATCCCGCAGCTGAATCAACTTTAGGAGACGGCCCTGGCGCTTGCTGGACTTTCTTGGGCGCCCTGAAGCCTTCGTCACAACAATTGAACCGCTCTCCTTGAAGTTCTTGATGATCCGATAAATGGTTGATTTAGGTGCAATCTTACTGGCAGCAATATCCTTGCCTGTGAAGCCCTTTTTGTGCAAAGCAATTATGTGTTTTCTTGCAGCTAACCATGGTTGACAGAGGAAGAACAAAAATCCCAAGCACCACCCTCTTTTTGAAGCTTCCAGTCTGTTATTCAAACTCAAATCAGCATGACAGAGTGATCTCCAGCCTTGTCCTCGTCAACACTCACACTTGTGTTAACGAGAGAATCACTGACATGATGTCAGCTGGTCCTTTTGTGGCAGGGCTGAAATGCAGTGGACATGTTTTTGGGGGATTCAGTTCATTTGCATGGCAAAGAGGAACTTTGCAATTAATTGCAATTCATCTGATCACTCTTCATGACATTCTGGAATATATGCAAATTGCCATCATACAAACTGAGGAAGCAGACTTTGTGAAAATGTATATTTGTGTCATTCTCAAAACCTTTGGCCACGACTGTACTGTACAGTTCCTAATCAGCAAAAGGTGCCTCTGCTCCCTCCCTGTATGACACACAAAACCACACAGGAGACATCTGACTCATTGCAACTAGAGCCACAGACACCTTGCTTATCAGATACATCTACAATGATACAGTAGTCTTAACCAGTTGTGATTTTAGCATGCAAATCTTGGTGGGACAAAAAATATATAACGTGGGATACATGCCACTACACAACACTAAACAATACATTAATTGCACCATACCACTGCTACACCTGGCTATTAGCGAAGCCTTGTCTGGCAGCGAAACAGTTCAGCCTCATTTACTGCTTTAGAAAAACTGCTGATATGACTGACTTGCTTAAACAAATGTGGTTTCTACTGACAATTGAGATGTACAAACTGTTATAAGGGGATAAAAGGCTATCTGTAATTTCAATTAAGACAATGAGCGAGCTAGGACGGACGTAGTCAATATTACTGTTTGTTCAGCACTTTTGAAATGTACAGCGACAGAATTCAGAACATGGACCGTTCTTAGTGTTCTCTCTGTACACCAAGTCAGAACCGTGGGATAAATAAAGGGGGCAAATAAGCAGACAATGAAAGCTCTTACAATATTCGATTATTACATTATTACAAAAACAGGTGATAGGCTACTTGTGCACCAAATCAGAACAGTAGGTGAAATTAAGAGGTGAAAATAGACCAAATTATTAGGGTGAGGCACATGGGCTACTAACAGCTTACAACATTCACTTAGTATTACTTTCTTAGCTACAGTATAAATATCTCCCTGGCATATTACATTGTTTATGCAGCAGCATTCAATACATTTTTGGGGTCACCTTGTTGTGCTGTGCTCACTTGAACAGGAAGGTGGCGCGACAGTCCTTCGTGGGCAAAGTTTGTCATCAAAGTCTGGCACTCTCTGGATTTATGTTGCTTTCAAGACAACTGAAAACTAAGGGGGAAAATAATCTAGAATCATGACGACGTCAGTGAGTTCCCGATTTACAATTCTGAGTTGGATGAAAGTTCAAAACATATTTTCCCAGTCGTAGCTAGTTTTTCCCCCCGAGTTCCCAGTTGTCTTGAACTCACTAAAATCAGATTTTGCACTTCCGAGTTAAGTTGTTTTGAGTGTGGTACAAATCATGCTTTATTGACAGCATGGCCAATGTTGAATGTTTATCATTTTAAACTATGAAAAAATACCCTTAAACTGATGAGCACCAATATGTTTTATCTATAATTTCTCTTCATTTGACAAGGATTGAAAAAGATTTGCCAGTAAATTGTCGACTTGATTCATGATGATGACTGCTAGCTAAAATTTTGAAAGTATGATGTTGACATGATCAGCCCAATCAAAGCTACTGTACATATAACGTGATTTGACGTCATTTTATCTGTGGCCAATGACCTTGAGCCTTCTTGGATGGGCACTTCTAATATAACGCTATGTCAACAGCCAAAGGGCTAGAATTTGAGGTATTCCCTTACACTTTGCGGTGACGTAGCTTCCCCATGAGTGACAGAACACTGAGCCAATTGCGGCGCAACGCTCTGTATTTTCTGCTGGCTAGCCCCACCACCACAGAAAGCACTGAGCTAGGCTGAAACGCCTGCATTTTCAAATCAAATCAAAGTTTATTTGTCACGTGCGCCGAATACAACAGGTGTAGACCTTAGTGAAATCCTTACTTACAGGCTCTAACCAATAGTGCAAAAAAAGGTATTAAGTGAACAATAGATAAGTAAAGAAATAAAAACAACAGTAAAAAAAGACAGGCTATATACAGTAGCGAGGCTATATACAGTAGCGAGGCAATAAAAGTAGCGAGGCTACATAAAGACACCGGTTAGTCAGGCTGATTGAGGTAGTATATGTACATGTCGTTATGGTTAAAGTGACTATGCATATATGATGAAGAGAGTAGCAGTAGCGTAAAAAAGGGGTTGGCGGGTGGTGGGACACAATGCAGATAGCCCGGTTAGCCAATGTGCTGGAGCACTGGTTGGTCGGCCTAATTGAAGTAGCATGTACATGAATGTATAGTTAAAGTGACTATGCATATATGATAAACAGAAAGTAGCAGCAGCGTAAAAAGACACACAATGCAAAAAGTCCAGGTAGCCATTTGATTACCTGTTCAGGAGTCTTATGGCTTGGGGGTAAAAACTGTTGAGAAGCCTTTTTGTCCTAGACTTGGAACTCCGGTACCGCTTGCCATGCGGTAGTAGAGAGAACAGTCTATGACTGGGGTGGCTGGGGTCTTTGACAATTTTTAGGGCCTTCCTCTGACACCGCCTGGTGTAGAGGTCCTGGATGGCAGGCAGCTTAGCCCCAGTGATGTACTGGGCCGTACGCACTACCCTCTGTGGTGCCTTGCGGTCAGAGGCGGAGCAATTGCCGTACCAGGCAGTGATGCAACCAGTCAGGATGCTCTCGATGTTGCAGCTGTAGAACCTTTTGAGGATCTCAGCACCCATGCCAAATATTTTTTGTTTCCTGAGGTGCAATAGTCTTTGTCCTGCCCTCTTCATGACTGTCTTGGTGTGTTTGGACCATTCTAGCTTGTTGTTGATGTGGACACCAAGAAACTTGAAGCTCTCAACCTGCTCCACTACAGCCTCGTCGATAAGAATGGGGGCGTGCTCGGTCCTCCTTTTCCTGTAGTCCACAATCATCTCCTTAGTCTTGGTTACGTTGAGGGAAAGGTTGTTGTCCTGGCACCACACGGCCAGGTCTCTGACCTCCTCCCTATAGGCTGTCTCGTTGTTGTCGGTGATCAGGCCTAACACGGTTGTGTCGTCTGCAAACTTAATGATGGTGTTGGAGTCGTGCCTGGCCATGCAGTCGTGGGTGAACAGGGAGTACAGGAGGGGACTGAGCACGCACCCCTGAGGAGCTCCAGTGTTGAGGATCAGCATGGCAGATGTGTTGCTGCCTACCCTCACCACCTGGGGGCGGCCCGTCAGGAAGTCCAGGATCCAGTTGCAGAGGTAGGTGTTTAGTCCCAGGATCCTTAGCTTAGTGATGAGCTTTGAGGGTACTATGGTGTTGAACGCTGAGCTGTAGTCAATGAATAGCATTCTCACATAAGTGTTCCTTTTGTCCAGGTGGGAAAGGGCAGTGTGGAGTGCAATAGAGATTGCATCATCTGTAGATCTGTTTGGGCGGTATGTTTGGGCGGTCTAGGGTTTCTGGGATAATGGTGTTGATGTGAGCCATTACCAACCTTTCAAAGCACTTCATGGCTACGGACGTGAGTGCTATGGGTCTGTAGTCGTTTAGGCAGGTTGCCTTTCTGTTCTTGGGCACAGGGACTATGGCGGTCTGCTTGAAGCATGTTGGTATTACAGACTCAGATCAGGGATGTTGAAAATGTCAGTGAAGACACCTGCCAGTTGGTCAGCACATGCCTGGAGCACACGTCCTGGTAATCCGTCTGGCCATGCAGCCTTGTGTATGTTGACTTGTTTAAAAGGTCTTACTCACGTCGGCTACGGAGATCGTGATCACACAGTCATCTGGAACAGCTGATGCTCTCATGCATGCCTCAGTGTTGCTTGCCTCAAAGCGAGCATAGAAGTGATTTAGCTCGTCTGGTAGACTCGTGTCACTGGGCAGCTCTCGGCTGTGCTTCCCTTTGTAGTCTGTAATAGTTTGCAAGCCCTGCCACATAAGACGAGTGTCAGAGCCGGTGTAGTATGATTCAATCTTAGCCCTGTATTGACGCTTTGCCTGTTTGATGGTTTGTCGCAGGGCATAGCAGAATTTCTTGTAAGCTTCCGGGTTAGAGTCCCGCACCTTGAAAGCGGCAGCTCTACCCTTTAGCTCAGTGCGAATGTTGCCTGTAAATCATGGCCATCGGAGGAATCCCGGAACATGTTCCAGTCTGTGATAGCAAAACAGTCCTGTAGTTTAGCATCTGCTTCATCTGACCACTTTTTTATAGACTGAGTCATTGGTGCTTCCTGCTTTCATTTTTGCTTGTAAGCAGGAATCAGGAGGATAGAGTTGGGGTCGGATTTACCAAATGGAGGGCGAGGGAGAGCTTTGTACACGTCTCTGTGTGTGGAGTACAGGTGATCTAGATTTTTTTCCCCTCTGGTTGCACATTTAACATGTTGATGGAAATTTGGTAGAACTGATTTAAGTTTCCCTGCATTAAAGTCTCCGGCCACTAGAAGTGCCGCCTCTGGGTGAGCGGTTTCCTGTTTGCTTATTTCCTTATACAGCTGACTAAGTGCGGTCTTAGTGCCAGCATCTGTCTGTGGTGGTAAATTAACAGCCACGAAAAGTATAGCTGAAAACTCTCTAGGCAAGTAGTGTGGCCTGCAATTTATCACTACTTCAGACGAGAAAAATCTAGAGACTTCCTTAGATTTCGTGCACCAGCTGTTTACAAATATGCACAGACCGAGCTGCCTTACTCAAGAAAACAAAAAAGTTTGCATGCGGCTTTATTAACTCAATTATATATATTTTTTTTTACATTGTTTGCAAACTGATATGTGACACGTATTAATGCCAAAATAACATGCAAAACATCTCCCTCTGGCTCACTCTTTGGCTCTCTCTCTCTTTCGGTCTCCAGCTCTCTCTCTGGCTTGCACTCTCTGGCTCTCAATTAATTTCAAAGTGCTTTATTGGCATGGGAAACATATGTTTATATTGCCAAAGCAAGTGAAACAGATAAACAAAAGTAAAATAAAATGAACAGTAAACATTACACTCACAATAGTTGCAAAAAAATAAATGACATTTCAAATGTCATTATGGTTCACTGGTTGCCAGGGCAGTGAGTGGGGACATTGCCCTGTGTAGGGTGCCAACTTTCAGATGGGACGTTAAACGGGTGTCCTGACTCTCTGTGGTCACTAAAGATCCCAGGGCACTTATCGTAAGAGTAGGGGTGTTAACCCCGGTGTCCTGGCTAAAATTCCCAATCTGGCCTTCACACCGTCATGGTCACCTAATCATCCTGAACTTACTATTGCCTCATTCATCCCCCCTCCTCTCCCCTGTAACTATTCCCCAGGTTGTTGCTGTAAATGAGAATGTGTTCGCAGTCAACTTACCTGGTGAAATAAAGGTTAAATAAAAGTGCAGCTCAGTTTCCACCTCATTTGTGGGCAGTGTGCACATAGACCTGGCTCAAGAGAGAAGACACTACCTATGGCAGCTTCTCTCAATAGAAAGGCTATGCTCACTGAGTCTGTACATAGTCAAAGCTTTCCTTCATTTTGGGTCAGGTATTCTGCCACTGTGTACTTTCTCTTTAGGGCCAAATAGAATTCTAGTTTACTCGGTTTTTGTATTCTTTCCAATGTGTCAAGCTCTCTCTTTGGTTCTCTCTGGCTCGCTCTCTCTCTCAGAATCTCTCGCTTTGGCTCTCTGGATCTCTCGCTCTTTCTGTTTCGTTCTCAGTCTCTCCCTTTCTCTGGCTGTCTTTCCATCTCGCTTTGTGTCTTTCTCTTTGCCTGCCTCTCTTGCATGCACGCTCTCTGTCTGTTTATCTTTCTGTCTCACTCTTTGTTTCTCTGTCTGGCTCTTGTGAAACTGAAGGTAAATCAACCATAACCCTTCTTGGCAAAGATGTTTTAATTGCTTTGGTGATTGATTTGATGGGTAGTCATGGATACAGCACACCACTGATTACACAGCCAATGACGTGTGCCTCACCATGCAATAGTTACTTCAAAATGAATTTTCTCATTATTTATTACATACCTATACATTACCTTTCCGAGTGACGTTACGGTCTAAGGTACTTCATCTCAGTGGAAGAGGTGACACTACAGTCCCTGGTTCAAATCCAGGCTGGATCACATCCGGCTGTGATTGGGTGTCCTATAGGGCGGCGCACAATTGTCCCAGCGTCGTTCGGGTTTGGCCATTAAATAAATTAATACAAATTAAAAACATTACATACCTTTCAACGCCTGTTGGAAACTGGAAAAAGGATTTTTCCCTTTTTCTCTGGACTGTATTGCAGCCGATTGTTACACATAGCCTCATCTTTGTATCTTCGTAATAATTGCAGTAGTTATCAGTATCTTTGACAAGAAACACAAGATTCCAGCTCAACAATTTTATAATCAAGCAGGAAATTAGCTTTGCACACACACATATAGCTTCTCCTCCCCCTAAACATAATCACAGATACCTTGTTTAGTGTAAAATGTTATTTATTGATGACATGTTACTTATCGTGAAAAACAGTTGATTCACAGACGCAGTACTAGTAGTGGCAAAACATGCAAAGACATCGATTTCTAGCTATTGTATTGCAAGTATGTTTTTTTCTGTTCTTTGGAAGTTGTGAATTAGCTAGCCAGCTAGATATCTACTTAGGACAAGCTAGCTAGCTACCGCCAAGAAGAGGATGAGGACCATTTGCGCCTTACTGAATATGCATGACGTTCATTAAGAAAACACCCACTATTTAGTGCACTTGTCCTTAACAAAGTCTTCTCTATAAACAATTAGGTAAGTCAAGTCTACCAAACTTAGTCCACTCGGTTACAGATTCTAGTTTTGGGAACCAAAAACTGTAGGGAGATCAAATGTTTCATTGATGTTCAGAATGTCAAAATCCATATCGCTCCATCTTCTTCCACTCCCGTCCACTGGGCTTCCTCTCACTACCATATTTGGTAGTGAGAGAAACGTGAAACGGATGCTTCACATTTATACATCCGGTGAAATATCAGTCTCATTGTTCTGTGTTCTTGGCCTTAGGTCCTATGTGATTCTTCTTGACTTTTCCTTTTCTTTATTCTTTCTATCTAGGCGATATCGCCAGCTGCAATAAGTACTTGACAGTCAAGAAGGACCAATGTTTAGGGAGGTCATTTTCAGACTCCAAATTGTATGCATTTTGTGCCGTATAGTTATAAGGAAATGATGGTCAGTTTACAAATATGTGTAATGGAGGGCTAAAGGACTGTCATATTCTTAGGTTTCTGGTTTGGGTGTGTTCCCTTCTGCACGTCGGTCAGAACGCAATGATGGAAAGACACAGTGAACGGTTGACTTGTAGTTTACTGAAGGAACAGGGTAAATAACACCACAATATGTGCAGGGCTGTAGCTTGATCCCTAGAAAAGCTACTGCTTGTACCACTGATCCAGAACTGTGGATGTGGAAAGGGGAAAGTTATTGTGTGTGGTTGTCTTATAGGAGGAAGCAGAATGCAGACTGCCATTAATAATAACCAGGAAAAATATACAGCAATTATACAATGACGTTACTTGACACCACTTACAGATATATACTAGAAAAGCATCACTAACAAGTTACTACACATAAAGGGCCTAATCTAAAGCACCACTAGGTGGCAGTAGTAACACATTAATGACTATTGCACTACTACATAACTGAATGGTGGAATCTCACTGGATCCCATAAGACACTGAAATGGGTGGGGCATAATACTGAAGGAAACAATGCACTGTAGGCTTTACGAACTTTATCACTAACTCTCATAACAGGCCTAATACACTTGAGTGTGCCTTTTCAGTGTATGATAACCTAAATAGTACACATAAGCAAACAAACATAATCCACTGGGTGTATAATAACTCCTTTATATAATTAAATGACTGTGGCAAGAAAAGAGATCCATGAAGTGAACATGGACAGCATCTGTAAGTCTGATTTGTCGTTGAGTAAAGGTAAGGATGGCTCACCTCAGGAACTGAATGGACATTCTTATGGAGAAATCTGTATTCCCAGTCAAGTGAAATCCATAGATTAGGGCCTAATGAATTCATATATAATGCATTCTGAAAGTATTCAGACCCCTTGACTTTTGACACATTGTTACATTACAGCCTTATTCTAAAATGGAATAAATACTTTATTCCCCTCAATCTACACACAATACCCCATAATGACAAAGCAAAAACAGGTTTTTAGAAATGTTATACAAATATAAAACTGAAATATCACATTTACATAAAGTATTGAGACCCTTTACTCAGTACTTTGTTGAATCACCTTTGGCAGCGATTACAGCCTCGAGTCTTCTTGGGTATGACACTACAAGCTAGGCACACCTGTATTTGGGCAGTTTCTCCCATTCTTCTCTGTAGATCCTCTCAAGCTCTGTCAGGTTGGATGGGGAGCGTCGCTGCACATCGATTTTCAGGTCACTCCAGAGATGTTCGATCGGGTTCAAGTCTGGGCCTAAAAAAGGACATTCAGAGGCTTGTCTCAAAGCCACTCCTGCGATGTCTTGGCTATGTGCTAAGGATCGTTGTCTGGTTGGAAGGTGAACCTTTGCCCCAGTCTGAGGTCCTGAGTGCTCTGGAGCAGGTTATCATCAAGAATATCTCTGTACTTTTATCCGTTCATCTTTCCCTCGAACCTGACTAGCTTCCCAGTCCCTGAAAAAATATCCCCACAGCATGATACTGCCACCGCCTTGCTTCACCGAAGGGATGGTGCCATGTTTCCTCCAGACATGACGCTTGGCATTCAGGCCAGAGTTCAATCTTAGTTTCATCAGATCAGAGCATCTTGTTTCTCATGGTCTGAGAGTCCTTTAGGAGCCTTTTGGCAAACTCCAAGCGTGCGGTCATGTGCCTTTTACTGAGGAACGGCTTCCGTCTGGCCACTCTACGATAAATGTCTGATTGGTGGAATGCTGCAGAGATGGTTGTCCCATCTCCACAGAGGAACTCCGGAGCTCTGTCAGAGTGACCAAGGCCCGTTTCCCCCAATTGCTCAGTTTGGCCAGGCGGTTATCTCTAGGAAGAGTCTTTGTGGTTCCAAACTTCTTCCACTTAAGAATGATTGAGGCCACTGTGTTCTTGGGGACCTTCAATGCTGCAGAAGTGTTTTGGTTTCTTTCCCCAGATCTGTGCCTCGACACAATCCCGTCTCGGAGCTCTACGCACAATTCCTTCGACCTCATGGCTTGGTTTTTGCTCTGACATGCACTGTCACCTGTGGGACCTTATAAAAGACAGGTGTGTGCCTTTCCAAATCCTGTCCAATCAATTGAATTTACCACAGGTGGACTCCAATCAAGTTGTAGAAACATCAAGGATGATCAATGGAAACAGGATGCACCTGAGCTCAATTTTGAGTCTCATAGCAAAGGGTCTGAATACTTATGTTAAGGTATCTGTTTTTTCTTTTTTATAAAATGTGCCACAATGTCTAAAAACCTGTTTTCACTTTGTCATTATGGGGTATTGTGTGTAGATTTGAGGATTTATTTTATTTAATCAATTTTAGAATAAGGTTGTAACGTAACAATGTGGAAAAAGTCAAGGGGTCTGAATACTTATCGAATGCACTCCATCTTGGGTTGGCCTTGGCCTGACGGTGAAAGCGCAAAACGGGATTTATCAATTTAGGTCATTCAGAGTACGTCACTGTTTCTCATAAAATTAGCACAGGGCCCCTTCCCTTAGCTGGGCGGGCCAGGTTGGGATATTTAAAAAAAGATTAGAGTATACCCACTGTTCATTAATTGTTCATGGTTCATTGAACAAGCATGGGCAACATTGTTTAACCCCTTTACAATGAAGATCTGTGAAGTTATTTGGATGTTTACTAATTATCTTTGAAAGACAGGGTCCTGAAAAAGGGATGTTTCTTTTTTTGCTGAGTTTGTGTACATTTATTTTGCAACGCTTGCGCACGTACCACGAGTGGTGTGGTCAGCATGTATAGGTGAGGTGATGGCTAGCAGAGTAGAACCCTTGCAAAATTAAAAGGAGAGTTGCACACTACGAGCTCAGAAGCAATAATTGTATAACCAACTTTTGACAGCCAAGCTGTCTTCATCAGGGTATAATGACAAACACTGCGTGTCACTAGTTTATATAGTCGAAAGGACACAGGTGTCTGTAATCATGGCCGGCTGTGGTTTGATTTAGATATATAACAAAGCAGGAATGGATAACATAAGATCATAAATACAATTTGGCTACATAGGCCTACAAATATTATTTACAATGGATAGCAAAAACATAATCACAAGAATGGCTTCAGATCAAACTCTACGTTGAGACCGATGGGAGAAAGAGTATTTAAATTAAAGATCCAGGCGGCTTCTCGTTTTAACAATAAATTGTAAAAAAACACATCGGATATTAGAATGTGCCAAAGTTTGTAAACGATTCACCTTAATTTGTTCAGAGCACTTTGAATAGTGCGTAGTATAATGCAATAATGCTTCCTTGAAAGAGATCATGTCTCGATTTGTTTTGGATTTTCTCAATGGCAGTATTAATCTGATAATTTTTGTACCCTCTTTCCTTGAATTTTCTTTGTATCTCAGCCATGTTTCTATCGAAATTTGACTGTTTTTTCCATATTATTTTGATTCAACAAAATTGGCTCGAGGGCAAACGCTTCAAGGGAAGCGGGTGAGGCGGCGCACAATTGGCCCAGCGTCGTTCGGGTTAGGGGAGGGTTTGGCCAGCAGGGATGTCCTTGTCAAGCGACTCCTGTGGCGGGCCGGTCGCAGTGCATGCTGACATGGTCACCAGGTGTACGGTGTTTCCTCGGACACATTGGTGCGGCTGGCTTCCGGGTTAAGTGGGCAAGTGTCAAGAAACAGTTCCGGCTTGGTTGGGTTTCGGAGGACGCACGACTCTCGACCTTCGCCTCTCCCGAGTCCGTACGGGAGTTGCAGCGATGAGAAAAGACTAACTACCAATTGGATACAACGAAATTGGGGAGAAAAAGGGGTAAAAAAAAAATATAAAATAATTTGTTCTTAACGGACTTGCAGTTAAATAAAAAACAAAATGCACTGGAGGGTCACATTCCAAAATAAAATCTTTGATGGCTTCAATATCGTTCTCATGTGGAATATTAGTGTATAACGACTCAACATCAAAGTAATTAAAGTATTCAGGGGAGGTTCAAGAGATTTAATGATCGAGATCAAAAGTCATGTTCTTTTTTGGGTGATTGACCAGAACTTAAAATACCCATCCATGACAGAGAAGATAGTGTTATGAAAACACTGACACTCTTGGGCACACACCCCACCACCACCTTATGCTGTTTACTACTTTTATTATTTATCCTGCTACCGGTCCCTTTCTCCTAATCGCTGCCCACATGCAAATATCTACCTCAAATACTCCAGTATCCCTGCACATTGTACATTTGGTACTGGCTCGGACTCTGTATATAGCACTCTTTCTTATTTCTCAAGTAAAAAAAAGTGGAGTATAACGCTTGAACCGATGTCAACCCCAAAACATGTTCATGTCATAGTAACCAATCAACTGCACTACAGTTAAACACTGACTACCATCAAAGATGTATGTATGCTAGCTATGCTAACCCGCTTATACTAACGGGAGTCAGCATTTACTTCTTCTAAACCTGCATTTTTTTTCTTCTACATGTTAGGCAGTGAAAACAGACAAATAAATCCAAATTGGACTTAACCACATTGTGGGTCTGTTACAATGCATAATTAATGACGGAGTTGACGAATATCCACGTTGTTAGATCAGGTTTGATGAATGTGTGCCAATCTGGTAAATGCAACGGAACATGTGAATTCCAATGAATCCTTTACCGCATCTAACTTTATGGGCGACTCGACCAAATACACATAGAAATGTGAGTTATAGAAAGCAAATATAAGAAGCAGTAGATATGTTCTATGTGTGCTATTTCTGTTTCCCATTTAGTTTTGGGGTCTTTTATTTTCAGTTTTGTACACCAGCTGAAAATACAAATGTTTGGTTATGGAAAATATATTTCACAGCAGTTTAGATGGTACAATGATTCTCTACACCAGGGGTCGGCAACCTTTGTGTGGAGTGCCAATTTACAATTCATCCTACCATTTCTAACAATCTGCGTGCCAGTTAAGATTTTCATATTTGCATTATAATTTGTCTGAATGTCTAAATGCTAACAAATGGATGCATTCCATAGCTCGCTAAACAGAGGTGCTGTCCATTAGCACCACGGAGCTCCACTATAGGCTTACCTGCATCAGATGAGCGATGCCGCACCAAGGCGCTGTCCAAGGTGTTGAATCCGGCGAAGTCTTTGCTCCTTCTAAAACGCATCTACAGATCTTTGTATTGCACTTCCGGATTGTTGCCATTGTTTGGTGGATATTGTTTAGCAAGCGTCCTTGATGATTGTAAGTAATTCATTTGATGTTATGTCTCGTATTCCATTGCATTATGTGTATTTGTCTGACATGCAGTTTTGGTCAGAAGTTTTAAAGCGATGTTCATTTTAATTTTGAGGTCTGCATTTGAAGTCGGCCTTATTGTGACTTGATGGCATGCAGTAGTGGCTTCATGTATATTTTGTTTTGTAAAGCTGACCAAATGTTGGTTTCATTTATGGTTTGATTTATGGACAATATTAATTTGATATAATCAATATTTCGTTTCAAGTGTCTTCTGCTGTTTTAAATTGCATTTATCAGACATTTCGATTGATTATATATGGACATATGATTTATACATCTTCGTTTATTATAATAATAGTGTATAAATTGCTATTCTTTCATGTATTTTTGTGTCCCATTTCAATATAGGCTACAAAACTACAAAGGCTAAATAATACACATGATTTAAAAAGTAAACAATTTTGAAAGATACAAGGTTCAATAAAAAAATTAAAAAAACACAGATGACTGTTAGGCCTACAAACAGCTCTAAACATAAGATGTTTTTTTCTTACATTCAGTTATTTCTATATTATCAACTCCATATCTGCTGCTAAGAATCGTAGCCTACTCTGTCTCCCGTGTCTTATTCCAAATCCCACGCAACACACACGTTCTCATTACTACTTGTTGAAATTAACTGGCATAAACATTACAAGGTTATAGAATTTGGTATTGAAGATCACATCTTATCGATTTAGTGCGATCCTTGTCCCTGCTTTCCATTACTGTGGCGCGTAATATCTGGCCTATATTATTTGGAGACTTTGAGCTGCACACAGGCCTCCGAGTGGTCAGTTGACAGCCGGCTGCATGAGGGGCTCAGGATTGACTTCATGTGTTTAAAGATCTGTTCACATAGATACATGGATCCAAATGCTGAAAGCATTGCACATGCAACCTTCTTCAGACTGTCAAATGGAGGCCCTCTGATCTCTCTCATTGGGCCATGTTGCGTGAAGTCTTGAAATCTGACAGAGAACTTGGACTTCAGCTCCCCCATGTCAAATCATATCAAAGTTTGTCACGTGAGCGGAATACGACAGGTGTAGACCTTTACAGTGAAATGCTTACTTACAGGCTCTAACCAACAGTGCAATTTCTAAGTAAAAAAAAAGGTATTAGGTGAACAATAGATAAGTAAAGAAATAAACAACAGTAAAAAAGACAGTGAAAAATAACAGTAGCGAGGCTATATACAGTAGCGAGGCTATAACAGTAGCAAGGCTATATACAGGCACTGGTTAGTCGGGCTGACTGAGGTAGTATGTACATGTAGGTATGGTTAAAGTGACAATGCATATATGATGAACAGAGAGTAGCAGTAGCGTAAAAGAGGGGTTGGTGGGTGGTGGGTGGCGGGACACAATGCAGATAGTCCGGGTAGCCAATGTGCTGGGGCACCGGTTGGTCGGGCTAATTGAGGTAGTATGTACATGAATGTAAAATTAAAAGTGACTATGCATATAGGATACACAGAGAGTAGCAGCAGTGTAAAAGAGGGGTTTGGGGGGGACACAATGCAAATAGTCCAGGTAGCCATTTCAGGAGTCTTATGACTTGGGGGTAAAAGCTGTTGAGAAGCCTTTTGGTCCTAGACTTGGCGCTCCGGTACCGCTTGCCATGCAGTAGGAGAGAACAGTATGATTGGAGTGGCTGGGGTTTTCGAAAATTTTTAGGGCCTTCCTTTGACACCGCCTGGTGTAGAGGTCCTGGATTGCAGGCAGCTTATCCCCAGTGATGTACTGGGCCGTACGCACTACCCTCTGTAGTGCCTTGCGGTCGGAGGCCGAGCCGTACCAGGCAGTGATGCAACCAGTCAGGATGCTCTCAATGTTGCAGCTGTAGAACCTTTTGAGGATCTCAGCACCCATGCCAAATCTTTTTAGTTTCCTGAGGGGGAATAGGCTTTGTCGTGCCCTCTTCACGACTGTCTTGGTGTGTTAGGACCATTCTAGTTTGTTGGTGATGTGGACACCAAGGAACTTGAAGCTCTCAATCTGCTCCACTACAGCCCAGTCGATAAGAATGGGGGCGTGCTCGGTCCTCCTTTTCCTGTAGTCCACAATCCTCTCCTTAGTCTTGGTTACGTTGAGGGATAGGTTGTTATTCTGGCACCACACGGCCAGGTCTCTGACCTCCTCCCTATAGGCTGTCTCGTCATTGTCGGTGATCAAGCCTACCACTGTTGTGTCGTCTGCAAACTTAATGATGGTGTTTGAAAGCGGCAGCTCTACCCTTTAGCTCAGTGCGAATGTTGCCTGTAATCCATGGCTTCTGGTTGGGGTATGCACAGTTGAAGTCGTAAGTTTACATACACCTTAGCCAAACACATTTAAACTCAGTTTCACAATTCCTGACATTTAATCCTAGTAAAAATTCCCTGTCTTAGGTCAGTTAGGATCACCACTTTATTTTAAGAATGTGAAATGTTAGAATAATAGTAGAGAGAATGATTTATTTAAGATTTTATTTCTTTCATCACATTCCCAGTGGGTCAGTTTACATACACTCAATTAGTATTTGGTAACATTGCCTATAAATTGTTTAACTTGGGTCAAACTTTTCAGGTAGCCTTCCACAAGCTTCCCACAATAAGTTGGGTGAATTTTGGCCCATTCCTCCTGACAAAGCTGGTGTAACTGAGTCAGGTTTGTAGGCCTCCTTGCTCACACACACCTTTTCAGTTCTGCCCACAAATGTTATATTGGATTGAGGTCAGGGCTTTGTGATGGCCACTCCAATATCTTGACTTTGTTGTCCTTAAGCCATTTTGCCACAACTTTAGAAGTATGCTTGGGGTCATTGTCCATTTGGAAGACCCATTTGCGACCAAGCTTTAACTTCCTGACTGATGTCTTGAGATGTTGCTTCAATATATCCACATCATTTTCCTGCTTCATGATGCCATCTAGTTGTGATGGTGTTCTTCGGCTTGCAAGCCTCCCCCCTTTTCCTCCAAACATAACGATGGTCATTATGGCCAAATAGTTCCCTTTTTGTTTCATCAGACCAGAGGACATTTCTCCAAAAAGTATGATCTTTGTCCCCATGTGCAGTTGCAAACCGTAGTCTGGCTTTTTTATGGCGGTTTTGGAGCAGTGGCTTCTTCCTTGCTGAGCGGCCTTTCAGGTTATGTCGATATAGGACTCATTTTACTGTGGAAATAGATACTTTTGTACCTGTTTCCTCCAGCATCTTCACAAGGTCCTTGGCTGTTGTTCTGGGATTGATTTGCACTTTTCGCACCAAAGTACGTTCATCTCTAGGAGACAGAACGCGTCTCCTTCCTGAGCGGTATGACGGTTGCGTGGTCCCATGGTGTTTATACTTGCGTACTGTTTGTACAGATGAACGTGGTACCTTCAGGCATTTGGAAATTGCTCCCAAGGATCAACCAGACTTGTGGAGGTCTACAATTTTCTTTGAGGTCTTGGCTGATTTCTTTTGATTTTTCCATTATGTCAAGTTTAGAGGCACTGAGTCTGAAGGTAGGCCTTGAAATACATCCACAGGTAAACCTCCAATTGACTCAAAGGATGTCAATTAGCCTATCAGAAGCTTCTAAAGCCATGACATCATTTTCTGAAATTTTCAAAGCTGTTTAAAAAGGCACAGTCAACTTAGTGTATGTAAACTTCTGACCCACTGGAATTGTGATAGTGATTTATAAGTGAAATAATCTGTAAACAATTGTTGGAAAAATGACTTGTGTCATGCAAAGTAGATGTCGTAACTAACTTGCCAAAACTATAGTTTGTTAACAAGAAATTTGTGGAGTGGTTGAAAAAACGAGTTTTAATGACTCCAACCTAAGTGTATGTTAACTTCCGACTTCAACTGTACGTACAGTCACTGTGGGGACGACGTCCTCGATGCACTTATTGATAAAGCCAGTGACTGGAGTGGTGTACTCCTCAATGCCATCGGAAGAATCCCAGAACATGTTCCAGTCTGTGATAGCAAAACAGTCCTGTAGTTTAGCATCTGCTTCATCTGACCACTTTATAGAGTCACTGGTGCTTCCTGCTTTAATTTTTGCTTGTAAGCAGGAATCAGGAGGATAGAATTATGGTTAGATTTGCCAAATGGGCTTTGTACGCGTCTCTGTGTGTGGAGTACAGGTAATCTAGACTTTTTTTCTCTCTGCTTGCACATTTAACATGTTGATAGAAATGAGGTAGAACTGATTTAAGTTTCCCTGCATTAAAGTCTCCGGCCACTAGGAGCGCCGCCTCTGGGTGAGCGGTTTCCTGTTTGCTTATTTCCTTATACAGCTGACTGAGTGCGGTCTTAGTGCCAGCATCCGTCTGTGGTGGTACATAAACAGCCACGAAAAGTATAGCTGAAAACTCTCTAGGCAAGTAGTGTGGTCTGCATTTTATCACAAAATACTCTACTTCAGGCGAGCAAAATCTAGAGACTTCTTTAGATTTCGTGCACCAGCTGTTTACAAATATGCACAGACCGCCCCCACTCGTCTTACCGGAGAGTGCTGTTCTATCTCACGCTTTCCAGCAGCAACCTCTGTGGGGACCAGTCCAGACAATATATGGGTGTGATGGAATTCATCATAGGTGCACATAATTTTAAAACAAGACAATGATTATCTTGTCTCTCAGTCAAGGTTTAGTTACAACTCTGGATTAATGCAAGATGGAAAGCAATGAATTGACATTGATTTATATATTGAATTTAAAATGTTGATTAGCTGGGCATACTGGGCAATATGGATGCACATCTCTCAGTAAATAATAACCATCAAATATTCAGCCAAGCCATAGTATAAATAGTATTTTATATTTGAAAATGTATAAAAGGAAATCTGGGGAGCCTGTTTGAATGGGCCTGATGCAGCTGATAAAATTAATAATAGTATTGTGATCTATAATTTACAGGTGCTATGCTTTAGTTTGTCAGTAGAGGAGATGCTGGATCATCAGCCAGTACAAGCACCGACTCAGTTGATCCACATCCAGCCAGTACTAACACAGACCCAGTACAGCTGGCTTCAGCAAGTACTAACACAGACCCAGGTGAAGTACAGGCAGCCTCAGCCAGTACTAGCACAACCAGAGGTGTACAGCCAGCATCAGATACAAGCAGATCAGACCCTAATAGAACAGTTGCTGCTCCACTAAATGACCCAGCAGATTGGCCCCAGTCTTAACAGATTATATGAGGACTGAGTTAATGCGCAGAGGTCCATTCAAACCAGTACTGGATTTTTCTTACCCTAAAAACAAGTCTAGAACAGGTTTCCATTCAGGCTTATTACAGAGACAGCTGTCAAATGGGGAAAATATTACCAGGAGCTGGCTTTCATACTCAAATCAAAAACAATGCTGTGTATTGTTTTTGCTGTAAGCTCTTTTCTACAAAAGACTACAAAATAAAGGAAGGTGTGAATGAATGGTCAAATATCAACGCCATTCTGAAACACCATGAGGGTAGTCCTGAACACACAAACAATATGAATAAGTGGAGAGAACTTGATCTGCGCCTAAGTCGGGGACAGACTCTTGACCAAATATAAATGACAATTTTGGAGGCTGAAAGAAAGAGATGGCGGGATGTCCTTACACGTTTAACCTCTTAGGCAGAATCAAGGTGATTTGGGGCGCTAGCGCCCCACTCCCGACACTACCAGGTGAAATGCAAGGCAAAATCCAAAAGTTGAATTATTAAACATGCACCAATATACAAGTGTTTCATACTCATCAAAAGCTCTGCTTCTTGGCAATATCACAGCGTTGTCGGATTTCAAAAAGGCTTTACGGCGAAAGCACTACATTTGATTGTTTGAGGGTAGCACCTTCAATATTTTCCATAACCATGAAATCTTTAGCCAGCGCGGTCGATAGAAAATGCATTTCACAGGGAAAACCTGTGCCTTACCTTTTGTAGAACTTCTGCAGAGGGCTTCCTAAGTGTCCACCGAAGACAATCCATGGGTATTTGGTTATAAAAAGTCATTAATTATATCCATAAATCTCCGTTT
The DNA here is from genome assembly GCA_003317085.1 of Hucho hucho. Lineage (NCBI taxonomy): Eukaryota > Metazoa > Chordata > Actinopteri > Salmoniformes > Salmonidae > Hucho > Hucho hucho. The sequence continues at coordinate 28,995 of QNTS01003275.1, read as the reverse complement.
GGTTGGCGCCTTGTGTTCAGAAAATCCAANTCTAAGTGAGCCATAAGCCACCAGAATGACATTTCCGGATGGAATTTTCTCTGGTTTTTGCCTGCCAAATGAGTTCTGTTACACTTGCAGACAAAATGTTAACACTTTTGGAAACCTCAGAGTGTTTCCTATCCAATAGTACTAATTATGTGCATATCCTATTTTCTGAGCCTGAGTGGCAAGCATTTTACTTTGGGCACGCCAGACGCTCCAAAACAGTCACCCCAGCTGCCGCTGCTTGAGAGGTTAATAAGTATCACTTAGTCTGTGGCTGAAAGAAACCTAGCATTGAGGAGTTCAGACAAACTCTTCCAACCAGACAATGGAAACTTCATAAAAGAGGTTGAATTACTTGGCTAAATTTGACAGTTATGGAAAATCTCAGCAAAATTAAAAGATGGCGATACACATGCTCATTACCTTGGGAAGCGCACACAGAATTAGCTGATACAGGATTGTGAGTGACACAATTCTGGAGGCAATAGTGACTCAAGTAAGAGACTAAAAGTACTTATCCATTATCTTGGACTGTACACCTGACATTAGTCACCAGGAGCAAATGTCTAAACCTTGTCATTGCAGATGCTGCCAAATCTTCAAAAGATGCAGTTGGGTTTTTTGGGCATGTGCAAAAGCTCTTCACCTTCTCTTCAGCTGGCACACAAAGATGGAGTGTTTTGAAGAAACACGTGAACATAACCGTGAAGTCATGGAGTGACACAAGATGGGAGAGTAGCTCCAAAGTGTTCATGCAATCAGGCTTCTGAGGTTCGGGAGGCATTACTGGAAGACAGACAGACGATCAACGATCCTGTGGCCAAAGTGGAGGCACAAGCACTTGCAGAGGAAGTCGGGTCCTACCGCTTGTCGATTTGCTGTGTCGTATGGTGTGAGATACTGACAATGACACAAGGTGAACAAGCTCCTCCAATCGGCGTCAATGCAGTTGGATATCGCAGTGAATTCAATCTCAAGTGCAAAGGCCTCCCTCACCACATAACGGGAAACTGGATTCTCTGAGGCCCAGACAACAGCCAAAATAATTTGTGAAGAAATTAATGTGGAGGCTGTTCTGAAAGAGAAGACACTGAGAAACTCAAGAGGCATTTCAGCAGATGAACCAGTGACTGATGCACTGAAAAACCTTGAAGTCAACTACTTCAACATTGTGGTCGACTCTGCTGTGACATCCATGGATGAGAGATTTGAAACACTCAACCAGGTGAAAACCAAATATGGAGTGCTACTGACCTTCAGCACTGCCTCTCAGATGTCCAGTGAATCTTTAAAGGATCACTGCATGGAAGTTGAAAACACTAACCTTCAGAGATGACTGTGCCATCAGTGGAATAGATCTGGCACACGAGATTCAGAATTTACCTGATCTGCCATCAGATAAGAGGACTACCTTTGAGCTGCTTTCCTTTCTCTGTGAGAAAAACCTGGAGGAACTCTATCCTAACCTTTGGATAGCCCTAAGAATTGCAGTCACCCTACCAGTAACAGTAGCATTGGCAGAGATGAGTTTTTCAAATTAAAGCTCATCAAAAGCTACCTGAGGTCTTCCATGTCACAGAAACGTTTGAGTGGTCTGGCCATCATGAGCATAAATCATGATGTGGGGAAACGTCCTATGATGACATCATTGATGATTTTTCCTCAAGAAAGTGCATAAGAGGAAGATTTTAATTCAAACATTCAAATGTTTACACACTTAGTAACATTTAAGATTGTATGGCAGAAGTGCATTTGTGTAAATGACTGCTTAACTACTTAGGGAGCAGTGAGGCACCAAATTCAAAATCCAAAAGTTGAATTATTAAACATTCATAAATATACAATTGTTGCATAGTCATCAAAAGCTCTGATTCTTGGCAATATCACAGCGTTGTCAGATTTCAAAAAGGCTTCACGGCGAAGCACAACATTTGATTGTTTGAGGGTAGCACCTCTAATATTTATGCATTAGCATAAATCCATAACCCAACACAGGTCTCACAAAACGCATAAAATTGCTAATATAAAATCGCTTATCTTTGATGAACTTCTGCTGAGGGCTTCCCAAGTGTCCAACGAAGACAATCCATGCTTCTTTGGTTAGAAAAAGTCATTTATTATATCCATAAATCTCTGTTTGGTTGGCGCGCTATGATCATAAAATCCACCGTTGAGTCGCCCATTGAACCGTGAAGAGAACACGTTCAAATTATACTTATACACTTTCTACAAACAAATCTAACATCATTTTTAATGTATCCTTAGGTATCCTTTTGGGTATATTTGCTGTAATTTTTCAACCGGACGATAACGTGAACGATAGGAAAGGAAAATAAAGTGGTGCGTGTTCACAATCTCCCGCGCGTCAAACCTTGTTTACAAAAGTGGTCGCCAGACAATTTCCTCTCCCTATCCGTTCTGGTCACTGCTGGAATTCCCAGTCTTTGACTGTTGACATCTAGTGGAAGCCATAGGTACTGCAGTCTCAGTCCTAAGTAAAGTTGTATGCAATAGGCACAATGGAGAAGATGCTCATTTACAAAAAAAACTGCAAATCCGAATGGATTTTCCTCAGGTTTTCGCCTGCTATATCACTTCTGTTATACTCACATACATTATTTTAACACTCAGAAACTTCAGAGTGTTTCCTATCCAATATTACTAATTATGTGCATATACTATTTTCTGGGCCTGAGTGGCATGCATTTTACTTTGGGCACGCCAGACTCTCCAAAACCGTCACCTCGGGAGCCGCTCCCTAAGAAGTTAACTAACTATGTGACATGCTTTCCATTTCTTCCAGACACTTCAGATAGACTGGTTCCCATGCTGATGCTGAAAATGCCCAGGCTGTAGAGGGAACCACAGTTAATCACACAGCTGTATAGGTTTTATTTGACTATTTTATGACATAGCTGCAGCCATAGCCTATAGGCTTATGTTTACATTGTATAGACAAAGCTAATTGTATAATATTGAGACGACTGGACTAATTACCAGGCAGAAGAGCCAAAGCTCAGTGTTATACTTATTATTTTCTACATTTGATATGGTCTACAATTTCTTATTTATGTTAATATTCACTTATCTTAAGATTCTATAGACAATATTATATTCAAGAATTATTGTTTGTTTATACCTCATTCTGTATAGGTCTACTTATTCTTAGACCAACAGATTGCAAACTGTTTTAAAGGAGGGAGGATTGTAGTGGAAGCACTGTGTGGCAATGGCAAATGGTTTACATGGCTCACGGGTCAGGTAGGAGGGCCCCTTAGCAGAATTTTGCTTAGGGCCACTGAGAGGTCAGGACCGGCTCTGAGTGGACATCTCACTTATTTTTCTCTGCTGATGAAATTTTGCGCCCTGAACTTTTTTAAATAATAAAAGAAAGTTTGCTAGCTGCTAGCTATGTGAAAACTAATCTCATCTTCAGCGCCGCCATGGTTTTGAATTTGGCAGGAGAGGCGAGGAGGGTCGTCTTGCGCTTAACTAATAACATGAAACTCCTGCAAAATCATGAAAGCCCAATGGCTAATCAGGATTGACATACGTTGGGAATTACTGTACAACATTGCAGTGAATATCAATGTAATTCCATAACCAATGCATGTAATTATTTTCTCCAGTTTATAAAAAAAATTAACTGTCGAAAAGAAGTGAGATAATAAACTTCAAGCCAAGGCTTGGCATGCATTTTTTTTATATATATATATTTTTGGGTGGCTTGGCAAGCCTTGGCGTGCCAAGGCAAATACCCTCACACGTGTGCCTTAGGTTTCAGACCCCTGCTCTACACTATACTTGCTTATTTTGTCACATATACTGAAATTAGTTGAACTACTAGAATTTGAACAACCTGGAAGTGACGGAGCGATTTCTGCATAGTGCACTACACAACACATTAATTGCACTAAACAATCACTGTGACAAACGGTACCTACATAAAGCTGACCCAACAGCAGAGTCCCAACATCTTACCACTGATACACCTGGCTATCAGGGGAGCCTTGTCTGGCAGCAAAACTGTTCATTCAGCCTCATTTACTGCCTTTAAAAAAAACATATCTGATATGGCTGACTTTCTTAAACAAATGTGGTTTCTACTGACAATTAAGGTGTACAAACTATGGCATAAGAGGCCGACAGGCGGATAAGAGGCAATCCGTAATTTTGAGCGAGCTAGGACGGACATAGTCAATGTAACTTTTTGTTCAGCACTTTTGAAATGTACAGCGACAGAATTCAGAACATGGGCCGTTCTTACAGTGTTCTCCCTGTACACCAAGTCAGAACCGTAGGATACATAAAAGCAGACAATAAGCAGACAATGAAAGCTCTTACAATATTCAATGATGACATTTCTCAAAAACAGGTTAAAGGCTACATGTGCACCACCAAGTCAGAACAGTAGGTGAAATTAAGAGGTGAAAATAGACCAAATGTTTAGGGTGAGGCACATGGCTACTAACAGCTCACTACACAACATACACTAAGTATTACTTTCTTAGCTACAGTTTACAAATCTCCCTGGCATATTACATAATTTATGCAGCAGCATGCAATACATTTTTGGACTCACCTCACCTTGTTGTGCTGTGTTCACTTGAACAAGAAGGTGGTGCCTCGGTCCTTCTTGGGCAAATGTTGTCATCAAACTTTATCATCAAAGTCTGGAATTCTCTGGATTTATGGTGCTTTCAAGACAACTGGGAACTCAGGGAAAAAAGTCCAATCATTATGATGTCAGTGATCTTCAGGTCATAGCTCTAGAAAGAGGCCTGAGTTCCGACTTGGATGAAAGATCAAAACTTATTTTCCCAGTTGTAGCTCGTTTGTCCCGAGTTTCCAGTTGTCTTGAACTCAATAAAGTAAGATTTTGCAGTTCCGAGTTAAGTTGTTCTGAACGTGGCACAAATCATGCTTCATTAACAGTATGGCCAATGTTGATCATTTTAAACTTGGAAAAGAGACCCTTAATCTTAGACTTGGGACCACACAGCCACTCCACTGAACAGCAGGCTAATGACCACTGATACCTTCCAAACCACGCATTGTTGAATTAGCGATGTCCAATGGCCGATTTGCTAAGAATGTGGGGCTCAAATGACGGGTCACCATTGCTGATTCTTGAAGAACATAACTTAGAAATGCCTCATGAGTTTTAAGTTCAATTACGGTACCCCATCACAACGCACGAATTTGAGAGCGCTTTTACTCCGTACGTTATATTCCAAAAATAATTGCCCACTTATATTAACATTACGGTACGTACAGGCATGTCAAACGTCCCCAATGAAGAACCTTTTCATAGTTAGCTAGCCAAAATACAACTAACTCCTCAAGCGTCGTTAGATAGCAAATCAACGACACCTACACGGAAATACTGTCGCCGAAGAAGAGTAAAGAGTGAAACCAGTCGATTTCTAGCTAAGCAAGCAGTGATTTTAGTTTGCGGCTTACCTTTATCATTCGCAGTATGTCAGGCACATCTTTGGATTCAGCTTTCCGTATTTTAAAATGTTCCATTTTCTTATTTTATATTAATAAGAGCAAAACAGTCGACTTAAAAATGTAGCTAGTTATCTAACGTTAACTACCTTGCTGGTTCTATTCAAACCAAGTCCTATGCCAAATGTTCGCTAGATATATTGAAGGACATTGTGGAGAGGTTAGATTGGAGGCGCATTTTTATCCCAGTGTTGTGAGCCAGCCCACGCGCTGGTTGTTGTTTTGACAAGGCGTGTTTGTTTTACCGTCATCCATGCATCAGATAGGCTTCATTACACAGTGGCGTGTATTTATGGTTGCCAAGGGAAGCCAGGCTTCCCCCCCAAATGACCAATATTATTATATTTTTTTGTATTATTGTTTTTCATAATTTTCCTAAAATTCGCAAGAGGCTGAATGTATCTCACATGATAAACATCCGAGCGAGCGAAATAGCGCCTCTGTCTCTCTACGTGTAGGCCATCTCATCTGATGCTGTCTGTTCCAAACGAGCATGACATTGTTGCCGCCCGTAGCGTTGAAGGCAAGGGAAGTCATCGAGCATTTGGACGCCAATCATTGTTAACATAAACTGAGCGACCTCAACTGTGAATGGTCCTGGCGCACCAACAAAAAAAAAGTGTCAAGGGAAACCAGCTTGGACTTTGGTGTCACTCCTATCAAATCCCATTGAGAGCACACATCATTGACATAAAAACTAGAATTGTTGCATCATGTTACGTTGTCCGATGGCTAGCTAGCAAAACTTGGCCCTTTCCTAAATTAGCCATGGATGGAGATAGGGATTTGGACTTGTGGTTTTACTTAATTCTCCTTACTGGCCAATGATTATAAAGGCAATTCTGATCCAACCATTAATTCATACATTGTTGTGCCCCTGGCCTGAGACGATGGAAGTTCGATATGTAGGTAGATGTAGAAGGCTAATGTTAACTAGCCAACGTTGCACATGAATGGAAGTTAGGCTAGCGAGAAAGCATTTTAGCCAGGTAGCCTAGGACAACAAAAAACAAGTGTACTGTATGACAACATGAAAGAGGATGACATTGGCGTTTCTCTACAAGTAGGGTGAGTTAACATGTTTTCTACTTGCACGAACGCGCACGCACACATTCATCAGAACCATGGACAGCCACATCATATTTAGCTTACTTTGATTGGACTTAATGGGGAATGGCGCCGAATGAGAATTTACGATCCCGTAACCAATTGTGCTATTGTGTGTGTTTTTTCGCGTTATTTGTAACTTAGTTTGTACATAATCTGTTGGAAGTCGGCCATAATAACGGCCATCTTTAAATCAGGTGACCCTGCTGACATGAGTAACTACAGGCCCATTAGTATACTACCTGTGGTGTCAAAGGTTTCTGAAAGTGTGTAGCAGAGAAACTGATTTCCCACCTCAACAACAGCCCCTTCACATTACACTCCATGCAGTTTGGCTTCAGAGCAAACACTCCACAGAAACAGCCAACTACTTTCTTCTGGAAAATGTCCAATATGGACAAAGGGGGTGTTGTTGGGGCTGTATTTCTAGACCTAAAGAAAGCTTTTGATACTGTTACCCATGAGGTTCTCATCACAAAACTGACCAAGTTCAACTTTTCCGCCGATGCCTTGAGATGTATGAAATCATACCTTGAAGATAAAACCCAGTGTGCCAGTGTGCAATGAAAACCAAACTTTGCTTAAACCTCTTCTGACAGTTTACGTCATTAAAGATAATGTTCTAATGTGCTTAGCCAAAAAGACAAGAGTTCACACAACCATAATTTAGGGTTACAATAAAACAGATGTCACATGTCTGGTTAGTCCATAGTTAGTTTCCTTTTTGTATTAGGGCGTGTTTACAGGAATCCTTTTCAATACCTATAAGTCACATGATTTCCTAAGAAAATGTTTCTGCAGTCAGGTGTCCTTGTATGAATGTCAACATGATGCATAACCATACAGAAATGACAAAGGTTGGTGGTGTGGCTGTTTATATTCAGAACCACATTCCTGTAAAGTTTACAGAGGATCTCATGGTAAATACTGTTGAAGTAATATGGCTACAGGTTCATCTGCCTCACCTAAAGCCCATTCTGGTGGGAAGCTGCTATAGACCACCAAGTGCTAACAGTCAGTATCTGGATAACGTGTGAAATGCTTGATAATGTACGTGATATCAATAGAGAGGTATATGTTCAGGGTGAATTAAATATTGACTGGCTTTCATCAGGCTGCCCACTCAAAAGAAAGCTTCAAACTGTAGCTAGTGCCTGCAACCTGGTTCAGGTTATCAATCAACCTACCAGGGTAGTTACAAACAGCATTTTGAATTCCGTAAAGTAAGTGTGGAAGAGGTGAAAAAAAAGGATTGTTGTCTATCAACCATGATAAGCCACCGGGGTCTGACAACTTGGATGGAGAATTACTGAGGATAATAGCGGACGATATTGTCACTCCTATTTGCCATATCTTCAATTTAAGCCTACTAGAAAATGTGTGCGCTCAGGCCTGGAGGGAAGGTATTGACATGTTGAATGCAACAAGCTGTCTGTTTGAAGTACTGGCACACAGCTCAGATACCCATTCATACCGCACAAGACATGCCAGCAGATGTCTTTTCACAGTCCCCAAATCCAGAACTATGGGAGGCACACAGTACTAAATAGAGTTATGACTACATGGAACTCTATTCCACATCAAGTAACTCATGCAAGCAGAACAATTAGATTAAAAAACATAAAAATATACCTGAAGGAACAGCGGGGACTGGGAAGAGAAACAGACACAGACACACATACACATGATAAATGTATTGGTTAAAGTGTTATAAAATGTAATGTTATGTAATATTTAAAATTGTATATAACTGCCTTTAAATTGATACATGTATTGGGTAAAGTGTTTAGAAATGTAATGTCATGTAATATATTTAAAGATTGAGGGTTAGGCCTAATACAATACAACATTCAAAACATGAAAACTCAACTACATAAAACGATTAAATACAGTTGGAATGTAGTTAGAACTCTCAAACTGTTTCCATCAAACAGAAAAACAACAAGAAAGTAGGATAATCACATTTAGATTGTAGATACTACACTTTACTTTTGCAATACCCATAAACAGGGTTGGGTAGGTTATCTTCTAAATGTAATTCATTACAGTTACTAGTTACCTGTCCAACATTGTAATCAGTAATGTAACTTTTGGATTACCCAAACTCTAACGTAATCTGATTACATTCAGTTACCTTTAGATTACTTTCCATTTAAGAAGCATTAGATTAGAAGACGACAAAAATGTATGTTACCAATTGAACCACAAGTGCTGTTTACATGTGAAAATTGAAAGCCATATGCTGCATTTGCTATAGGCCTATTGTTTACCTTTTTGTTGTTGACACTTTTATATCTTGATAATTTAAAGGGCAAATCACAGATGAAACAATAACAAAACGGTCGGCCCGCCTGTTTTTGGTAAAAGGCTGAGAGATGGGCCTGGAGAAATGTAACCACGCTCAGATTAATGACAGATCTATGGAAGCAAGGACTGACCATCCATGATATTAAAACTATGGCTTCAACCATGTAATGAGGCTAAACAGGGTTTGTTTACATTTACAATGTTTATAAACATTGGAGAAAAACAAGCTTATATTTTGGGTTCTCATGGAGTGTGACAGTTGAACCAAGCTCATGAGGCATTTATAAGTTATATTCTTCAAGAATCAATGGCTATACAGTACCAGTCAAAAGTTGACACACCTACAGTACCCATTCCAGGGTTTTTCTTTATTTGTACTATTTTCTACATTGTAGAATAATAGTGAAGACATCAAAACTATGAAATAACACATATGGACAACCACATTCCGTAAGGAGCAAATAGTTAAATGAGAGAGCAGCAGTGTGATTCACATCAATGCGCTATGTAGATATCAATAAGTGATATCCGTATCGCCGTAGACTACACCACTGCTGTCATCCTTACCTCCAAGCATTTATTCAATTTGGATAATCTTTGTATGCTGACAGTTGTCGCACCATTGGAAGACACAGCTTGGACGGTAGCCTACAAAAGCCTATTCCTTGTTAAAGCGGTGTACTGACGAAAAAGAAAGTCAGGCGCAGTAGAGTTGAGATGCGTGGAAACCAAAGTATTTAATAAGCCACCGGTACCAAACAAAGTACGTAGGTGTAAGCAAAATACTGTCCACGAGAATAAACACGGGCGAAAACAAACTACCCGGAAATATAATATAAATATAACCGTCCAAATACCACAGACTGAAAACAACGAATAAACAATCACTCACAAGAACAAGAAGGAAAACAGAGGAATAAATACAAGCAGACTGATGAGGGAGAATAGGCAACAGGTGTGAAATAAGAACAAGGCAAAACAAATGGATAACGAAAAATGGAGCGGTGATGACTAGAAAACCGGTGACGGCGGAAGTCGGGACATTCCTGCTCTTTTCCCACGATCCATCAAACATATTTGGTGTGTCGTCATAGTGGTCTCTGACTTGTGGTCAGACTCGCTCAGGTGGAACAAACTTACATTTGCGCCTTTTTTACATGTAATCCGTTACTCCCCAACCCTGCCCATAGTTGTTTGTCATAAAAAGGCAGTGTAGTATCAGCATTTTAGGGGTCATGGGTCAGATCAGTGGTCATGGTTTATGTATAAAAAGTTTATTCATAATAAGAGAATACATCAGTGCATTATCACTGTTTCTACCTATACAAAAAAGTTACAATGAGGCTATATACATGGGGGTACCGGTACCGAGTCAATGTGTTGGGGTACAGGTTAGTCAAGGTAATTTGTACATGTAGGTACGATCATCTCCTTTGTCTTGCTCACGTTGAGGGAGAGGTTGTTGTCCTGGCATCACACTGCCAGGTCTCTGACCTCCTCCCTAAAGGTTGTCTCATCGTTGTCGGTGATCAGGTCTACCACCGTTGTGTCATCAGCAAACTTAATGATGGTGTTGGAGTCGTGCTTGGCCATTCAGTCGTGGGTGAACAGGGAGTACAGGAGGGGAGTAAACACACACTTCTTAGAGGCCACCGTATTGAGGATCACCGTGGCAGATGTGTTGTTGCCTACCCTTACCACTTGGGGGCAGCCCGTCAGTAAGTCCAGGATCCAGTTGCAGAGGGAGGTGTTTAGTCCCAGGGTCCTTAGCTAGGTGATGAGCTTTGTGGGCACTATGGTGTTGAACGCTGAGCTTTAGTCAATGAACAGAATTCTCACATAGGTGTTCCTTTTATGCAGGTGGGAAAGGGCAGTGTGGAGTGCGATTGAGATTGCGTCATCTGTGGATCTGTTGGGGCGGTATGCGAATTGGAGTGGGTCTAGGGTTATAGAATATCTATCTTCAAAGTAATGACTCGGGACGTCGGGTTTGAAATTAAAGCTTCTTTTAGTAATTATACTTGTTCACGTTACATTTAACAACTTTAGATTCTACAAAACAATAAAAGAAAGTTGCTAGTGAAAGTCAGGATAATCACTTGTACGTAACTGGCGCGTTCTCCTCTCTTCCTACTACCTGTCGCAAGGCATTAAAACTGTAAAGAAAATATCTTTAGATACAGCTCAATGAATTAACTGTGAACATTAATTCTGTAACCCATTAAAAGTTACAACATCCTCCCCCCGATGAACAACTGTGTTCATCTAAATCTCAAAGCAGTATATCAACTGAATAGGTCTCCTCAACAAAGTCCCTGAAGCAGTACGAACTGAACATGATCTAACTAGGCAATTTCGGCCTGGAAACAGTTCCTCAATCTTTCCTAGTTTCCAGGTTTGTCTGGGTGTGTTATCTTCTCCGACGAGTACAACGTCACCCGCTTTCAGTGGGTGGGCTGTGGTGTGTCACAGTGGGGTGGGCTGTGGTGTGTCACAGTGGGGTGGGCTGTGGTGTGTCACAGTGGTGTGGTTGTGGTGTGTCACAGTGGGGTGGTTGTGGTGTGTCACAGTGGGGTGGTTGTGGTGTGTCACAGCGGTGTGCTGACTTTAGATCCAGAAAGTAGTCTCTTCGCCAGCTGTTCCAGAAGCTGATCACAAGTCTCTGCCTGTACTTCCATCTGCGTGTCATTTCCTCCTTGTTTAGCGTTGGGTGCTGAGTGTCAGCCGGAAATGGCTTGGGCGGCAAAGAGGTTAGTCTTTTACCCACCAGGAAGTGTGCTGAGGTCAGGGGTTGTGGTTCATCCACATGCACGAAGGTCAGAGGCCTAGAATTTAGGATAGCTTCAACCTCTGTCAGGACTGTGCACATCTCTTCAAAGTTGTGTGAAGCTCTCCCAAGAACCTTTCTCAGGCATGTTTTCACTGACCTGACGAGTCTTTCCCAGAATAAGCCCCACCAGTCTGCACGCTCGGCGATGAACCTCTAGGTGATGCCCCTTTCTGAGAAGAACGCCAAGAGTTGGGGCTCTTCGATTGCCTACCACAGCTCTTTCAAGTTCTGAACAGCTCTCTTGAACGTTTTTGCATTGTCTGAGTAGATTACCTTACATAATCCTCTCCTTGAGATGAATCTTTTTAGAGCTAACAGGAATGTCTCTGTTGACTGATCTGAGACCAGTTCCAAATGCACTGCTCTGGTTACAGCACAAGTGAACAGTGCAACGTATGACTTCTTCACAGAACCATTTTCTTTCAAGTAGAGCGGTCCTGCAAAATCCACACCTGTGACTTCGAATGGTGGGGATTCAGTTATTCTGTGTTTTGGTAAAGGCGCAGTGACCTGCTGTCCGGCCCTTGCCTTGAATCTCTTGCACACTATACATCTTGTCACTGTGCTCTTGACTAGCTGCCTAGCACGCAAGATCCAGTATCGCTCTCTGATTTGTACGAGCGTCTCTTGTTCCAGAATGCATCACCTTCTCATAGTGGTACTGTATCAGCATTTCTGAGTATCTGTGCTTGTTGGGTACAACCCATGGGTGCTGCTTTCTGAATGTGAAGTTGGACTGTTGCAGTCTTCCTCCTACACTGAGTAGTTCGTGTTCATCCAGGAACGGTTTCAGTTCTTTGATTTTACAGTCATTGTTTAAGCCTTTTCCTGCCTTCAGTAGTTTGATCTCCTGACTGAAACTCTGTTGTTGTGTTACCTTGATCCAGTACTTTTCTGCATCGAACAGTTTGTCAGCAGTCAGTTCACCTGGCATCTTTGTTTGTACGAGCATTGACTATGAATCTCTTTTATCCAAGTGGTGACTCTGAACACTCTTTTCAGTTTGCTGTACCTTTCAAGCTCCAACACAGGTTCAGTGATGTCTGTTCTGTTTGCTGTGAGCTGTACAGTAACCTGGCGACTAGACTTGAGTTCTGTGTTTACCTCTTCTGGAATCTTGTTATCATCAGTCTCATGGGACAGATTGGGTGATGTCAGAATTCTGGGTCCATTCCACTATAGCTGTCTCTGTGTCAAGTTTCGAACAGTTTGTCCTCTTGTATGGAGGTCGGCTGGATTCGTTTTCCCTTCAATATGTGACCATGACTCTAGATTGGTCAAGGACTGGATCTCTGTCTCTCTGTTTGCGACAAACTGTTTCCATTTCTGAGCTGAGCAGAAAATCCAATGCAGCACGATCATCGAGTCTGTCCACATTTTGATCTGTTTTTGTTGCTTTTTCAGTGTGGTCATCAGGTTGTTAGCTCCAATCACAGCTCCCATGAGCTCCAGGCGTGGCAGCGACATTTTCTTGAGTGGGGCTACCCTGGACTTGGATGTGACTAGACTTGTCGTTGTTTCCCTGTCTTGTGATTCACCTTGCAAGTAAGCTACTGCACCGTAAGCCCTTTCACTTGCATCACAAAACACGTGTAGTTTCAGTGTGTGGCTGTTCTGTGGCCGCATGTCTGTTCTGTACCACCTTGGTATGGCGAGCTGGTGTAACTGGGGTAGTTCTGAACACCACTGTTGCCATTCTCGTGTTAGATCAGGTGGTAATTCTTCGTCCCAGCTGAGTCCCCTCCCACATTTCCTGGAACATGCACTTGATCCTGGTGGTGAAGGGGGTCAGGAAACCAAGAGAGTTGAAGATACGTGCAGACGACTGCAGAACACTTCTCTTTGTGTTTTCCCTTTTGCTTTAGAATGCTCAGTAGCGGCCTGAGGTCGAACAAAGTGATCTGTTCCCGGTCTCCATACTTAACCTAAAACCTTCAGGACTACTCCTTGTGTTTCTAGCGTCAACGGGTGGTCAGTTGTCATACTCTCCTCCCATTTGTTGTTTTCAGTTCAGGAGAGTTGGTCATCCACTTGCAGAGGTCCATGCCTGCAATCGACAGCATTCGCTTTGCAGTTGTTGTCACAAGGTAAGCCTCTTCAACATTGCGTGAACTTGCAATGAAGTAATCTACATACTCTCTCAATATCTCTACAACTTCTGGTTGTTCTGTTTCATATTGTTTCAGGTGCTTCCTGATAGTAGCTGCCAGCAAGAATGGACTTGCGGAAGCTCCAAATACCACTATTTTCATCCTCAGCACGCGCAGCTCCTCTTCATTTTCTCCCCTTGGTGGGCCTGTGAGCCATAGGAATCTCACGGCGTCTCTGTCTCTCTCTGCTAGGGATATCTGCAGGAAAGCCTTCTTGATGTCAGCCATGAATGCGATCTCATGTAGTCTGAACCTTATCAGAACGCTGGGCAGATCCGGATTCAAGTTCGGTCCTGTGAGTAGACAGTCATTGAGAGATGGACAGCCATCTTCATGGGACGAGGCATCAAACACCACTCTCAGTTTTGTCGTCACCTTATCTTCTCAGAGTACTGCATGGTGAGGTAAGTAATATTTTACGTTGTCTGCGCTTGATGTGTTGTCCTTGGGCACGTCCTCTGCTATATCCTGTTGTAAGTAGTCCTCTACTACTTCATTGTATTTGCTGTACAACGTCACATCTTTCTTCAGTCTTTTCTTCAGCCCTTGAAACCATTTCTTGTCGATTCTATAGTTGTCTTGGAATTCTGGCATTTCTCGTTTCCATGGCAACTTCACGTGGTATCGTCCATCTTTGAAGGTGGTTGTTTTCTCGAACCTCATTTTCCTCTGGGTTCTGTGTTTTCTCACTTATAATACCCAGAGACTCAAGCTCCCAGAATGCATGCAGTTGTTTGGAGACTAGTGTGTCTTCATCAAGTGGGATGAACATGCATGTTACCTCGGCGACACTTGACATGGACACTGGTCCCTGCACCGACCATCCAAAGGTGCTCTCTAAAGCAACCAGCGTCTCCATCAGCCGCTCCACTCTGCCTGATACTATCTGCCAGTAGTAGTCTGCTCCTATCAAGACAGAGAGTTCAGGATCATTGTCATCTCCTGGAAAGTCTGCGAGCTGCAGTCCCTTTCTATTGAGCTCATGTTGAATCTGTTCACAAGGAACCTTCATCACAGCTGTGCACACTTGTGGAGTTTCAATTGCCTCTCTCTATTCTCTGCTGTTTGTCCCAGACATTCCCCAAGATGACTTTCACTGTGTTGCGTTGCAACGATGCTGGAGCAGAGGAGCCAAACGTGTGAAGAGTGAGTGCCTCTTGTCTGATTAATGGTAGCTTCAAGCCCTTCACAAGGTTTTCATGTACGAAGCTTCTCTGACTGCCTCCATCTAGTAAGCAACGAGCTATCTTCCTGCCCGATGGGCCTTTTACCCATGCCTTTGCCGTTTGTAGTGTTAGGTTCTTATTTTTCAGAGTAAATAATTTTAACCAAGTTTAATTCTACCCAAAGGATCGTCACAGCTGTATTCAGACAGCAAAACATTTCTCACCATCACAGGTATATATGTCCCACTTAAGACACTCCTCATTCTCTCTAATCCTTACATCTTATGGTTCCACAGGAAGAGGGTAATAAACCCTTATTACTCCCTTCAGGGGATCTGACCTCACCTCCTGACCTCAACCCCTCCTTCGCCTAATACACAGATGTCCATCTGCTTCCCCTATAGCAATCCTTTGATCTCCTCCCGTCCACCCAGCACATTCCACAGCCACTCTCTCTTTCTACAGATCTCACTCCTTTATAAACTATGCGTCTGATCTATCATGTCTTTAATCTCTCAATGTTCAAAATTTCGAATCCAACAGTAGCAACACAGTGTTCGGTCCATCTGGTTTCATATTCACTGAATGGGGAATAACTGAGGAAAACGATGTTTGTTATAGGTTACAGCTTCCCCCCGATTACCGTATTAACCCCTCGTTCTATGTGCCTCTCCTTGTTCGGGTGGTGTTCGGCGGTCGACGTCACCGATCTTCTAGCCATCACCGATTCACTTTTTATTTTCCATTTGTTTTGTCTGTGTTTTCCACACCTGGTTTCAATTCCCTCAATTACATGTTTTGTATATAACCCTCTGTTCCCCTACATGTCTTTGTGTGGGATTGTTCTTTGTAGTGCTTGTGTACATTATTTACTGGTGTGTTACGGGCTATTTTGTGCCCATTTTCTCTCGTGTTGTTTGTACCATTGGGTTGTTTTAATAAACAACTAAATTTATTACCCAGTTTTGCTCTCCTGCGCCTGACTTCTCTGCAACCAGTTACGCAACCCCTACAGTCCTCCTTAGCTGACAGCAATTCCAACAATGTACTCAAGTGATCGGTATCTGAATTTGACTGGGTTATTTCCATGTCAATCGGATAAAAAATCTGTGTTGTGGCACCTCGAATGGTACCCCGCTTTCGTCTCATTCTTTCTGCTTCATGCCGACGTTCTTCCTCAGCCATTTCAACCGCTTCATCCATATTATCTTCGTCGCAGCTCATACTTTTCCCGGGTTTCGGCACCAAAATATAGAATAACTATCTTCAAAGTAATGACTCGGGACGTCGAGTTTGAAATGAAAGCTTCTTTTAGTAATAATACTTGTTCACGTTACATTTAACAACTTTAGATTCTACAAAACAATAAAAGAAAGTTGCTAGTGAAAGTCAGGATAATCACTTGTACGTAACTGGCGCGTTCTCCTCTCTTCCTACTACCTGTCGCAAGGCATTCTGGAACTTGCAGTCAATAGCGAAATCCAATACAACAGAAATATGTATGTAGTTCTCTCAATCTCCATCACACAAATTCTAATACTCTTACATATTTAAGTAAATAACAAAAGAAAATATATTTAGATACAGCTCAATGAATTAACTGTAAACATTAACTCTGTAACCCATTAAAAGTTACAACCAAGGTTTCCCGGGATGATAGTGTTGATGTGAGGCATGACCAGCCATTTAAAGCCCATTAT
>QNTS01003275.1:0-12155 GCA_003317085.1 Hucho hucho | reverse complement strand
GCTACCGCCGTGAGTGCTATGGGCGGTAGTCATTTAGGCAGGTTACCTTCGTTTTCTCAGGCATAGCGACTATGGTGGCCTGCTTAAAATATGTAGGTATTACAGACTCCGGGAGAGGTCAGGGAGAGGTTGAAAATGTCAGTGAAGACACTTGCCATTTGGTCTGCGCATGCTCTGAGTACACGTCCTGGTAATCCGTTTTGCCTTGTGATTGTTCGACCTGTTTAAAAGGTCTTGCTCACATCGACTACGGAGAGCGTGATCACACAGTCGTACGGAACAGCTGGTGCTCTCACACATGCTTCAGTGTTTTGCTTGCCTCGAAGTGAGCATAAAAGGCATTTAGCCCATCTGGTAGGCTCGCGTCACTGGGCAGCTCACGGCTGGGTTTCCCTTTGTAGTCCGTAATAGTTTGCACACCCTGCCACATTCGACGAGCATCAGAGCCAGTGTAGTAGGATAAAAATTTTGTCCTGTATTGAGGCTTTGCCTGTTTGATGGTTCATCTGAGGGAATAGCGGGATTTCTTATAACCGTCCGGGTTTGTGTCCTGCTCCTTGAAAGCGGCAGCTCTAGCATTTAGCTCGGTGCTGATGTTGCCTGTAATCCATGCGTTTTGGTTGGGATAGGTAAACTCAGAATTGTCTTTCAAAGACAATTCGTAAAAATCCAAATAACTTCACAGATCTTCATTGTAAAGGGTTTAAACACTGTTTCCCATGCTTGTTCAGGGAACCGTAAACAATTAATGAACATGCACCTGTGGAACGGTCGTTAAGACACTAAGCTTACAGACGGTAGGTAATTAAGGTCACAGTTATGAAAACTTAGGACACTAAAGAGGCCTTTCTACTGACTCTGAAAAACACCAAAATAAAGATGCCCAGGATCCCTGCTCATCTGCGTGAACGTGCCTTAGGCATGCTGCAAGGAGGCATGAGGACTGCAGATGTGGCAAGGGCAATAAATTGCAATGTCCGTACTGTGAGACGCCTAAAACAGTGCTACAGGGAGACAGGACGGACAGCTGATCAACACAGGATCGGTATATCCAAACATCACACCTGCGAGACAGGTAAGGATGGCAACAATAACTGCCAGAGATACACCAGGAACACACAATCCCTCCATCAGTGCTCAGACTGTTCACAATAAAGGGCTTGTAGGCCTGTTGTAAGGCAGGTCCTCACCAGACATCACCGGCAACAACGTCGCCTTTGGGCACAGACCCACCATTGCTGGACCAGACAGGACTGGCAAAAAGTGCTCTTCACTGTCGCATTTTTGTCTCACCAGGGTGATGACAATGCCTCCAGACAAACTGCTTGTTCTGTGTGTGATTTCCTGCAAGACAGGAATGTCAGTGTTCTGCCATGGCCAGCGAAGAGCCCGGATCTCAATCCCATTGAGCACATCTGGGACCTGTTGGATCGGAGGGTGAGGGCTAAGGCCATTCCCCCCAGAAATGTCTGTGAATTTGCAGGTGCCTTGGTGGGAGAGTGGGGTAACATCGCACAGCAAGAACTGGCAAATCTGGTGCAGTCCACGAGGAGGAGATGCACTGCAGTACTTAATGCAGCTGGTGGCCACACCAGATACTGACTGTTACTTTTGATTTTGACCCCCCCTTTGTTCAGGGACACATTATTCCATTTCTGTTAGTCACGTGTCTGTGAAACTTGTTCAGTTTATGTCTCAGTTGTTGAATCTTGTTATGTTCATACACATATTTACACATGTTACGTTTGCTGAGAGTAAACGCAGTTGACAGTGAGAGGACGTTTCTTTTTTTTGCTAAGTTTACGTACGGTCACTGTGAGGACGATGTCATCGATGCACTTATTGATGAAGCCAGTGACTGAGGTGGTAAACTCCTCAATGCCATTGGATGAATCCCGCAGCATATTTCAGTCTGCGAAAGCAAAACAGTCCTGTACCGTAGAATCTGCTTCATCTGACCACTTCTGTATTGAGCGAGTTACTGTTACTTCCTGCTTTAGTTTTTGCTTGTAAGCAGGAATCAGGAGGATATAATTATGGTCAGCCTCGCTTAACTAGTTTCCTTAAACGTAACTCCTCAAACAAGCTACATCTTCTACTAACTGCTAATCAGCCTCAACACCTGTTTTCACTCTCCTTAAATCACCACTACCACTCTACTTAAACCTGACCAAACAGTCATTCCTCCTCTCTGTTTTGCATTACATGCAAGACACTGCATGACATGTCTCGATTTATCGAAAGTGCTACTCAAAGTTTACTTAAGTTAGCTTCCTTACTTACTTAGTTTACAATGGAGATTGGTCTCACCGCCTCGGATTCCGAGATGTTTTCAGACCAAGTTTGACTCTCCCTTCTCAATGTGAAAAAAACTGATGCTACTGAGCCAGAGGTATGTGTCAGGGGAGAAGCTCTAGGAGGTATTCGATTTTAAGTACCTTGGCATCACACTTAACTTTTCACCTGCTTTTTAAGAGGTTGGAATTAAGTCAAATAACCAAACCTAGCTAATTTCCAATTAATATGAATTTTTTGACTACAGAGGTTGCAAAACTGTACTTCAATGCTATGATACTGCTTGACTAGTTGGACCCAAGCTTGCTGTACAATATTAAAATCCATTCAGTCTGTCTGCAAACAGGCTCTCAAAGTGCTTGATAGAAAGCCCAATAGCCATCATCACTGTTACATTCTCAGAAAGCATAAGCTCCTGAGTTGGGAAAATCTTGTGCAATACCCCGACGCATGTCTTGTATTCAATGTCCTAAATGGCCTGGTCCCCCTCCACTTAGTACTTTTGTCAAACAGAAAACCCAAACCCATGCAGGAGATCCATATGGACTGTATAGTTCCATTATGGAAAAGCACCTTTAGTCGTTCTGCGACTTCACAGATCTTCATTGTAAAGGGTTTAAAACCTCTTAGGGATCATTGGGGCGCTAGAAATCCCGACACTACCCGGAGAAATGTAAGGCGCCAAATTCAAAATCCAAAAGTAGAATTGTAAAACATTCATCTATATACAAGTATTGCATACTCTTCAAAAGCTTAGACTCTTGGCAATCTCACAGCATTGTCAGATTTCAAAAAGGCTTTACGGCGAAAGCACAACATTTGATTGCACCTCACATATTTTCTGCATTAGCATAATTTCATAACCAGTGCGGGTCTCACAAAACACATAAAAGAGCTAAAATAAATCGCTTACCTTTGATGATCTTCTGCTGAGGGCAATCCGAAGTGTCCAAGCAAGACAATCCATGTTCCTTTTTGTTAGAAAAAGTAATTGTTTATATCCATAAATCTCTGTTTGGTTGGCGCGTTATGTTCAGAAAATCCACCATCTACTCGCCCATTGTACAGGGAAGAGAAAGAGTTCAAATTATACCTAGCAACTTTGCCCAAACAAATCGAACATAATTTATAATGTACACTTTTATGAATATTAACTATAATATTTCACACGGATAATAACCTGGACGATAGAAAAGTAAAATCCCGAGGAGCGCGCTCACGGTCTTGCGCGCAAAAAACAAAAGCCACTTCCTCCATCCACTTACATATTCTTCTTCTGTAAGGTTGTTTTCCATGGTAAACGCATGAAACCTTGTCTAAATACTGTTGACATCTAGTGGAAGCCATAGGTACTGCAACATGGGTCCTATTTTACAGCAAATCCCATAGACAGCCATTGGAAGTGAGGGCATGTCACAAAAAAAAAATGTGGACAGAAAGTCCTCGGGTGTTCGCCTGCCATATCAGTTCTGTTACACTCATAGACATTATTTTAGCAGTTTTAGAAACTTCAGAGTGTTTTCTATCCAATAGTACTAATGTGCATATCCTAGTTTCTGGGCCTGAGTGGCATTCATTTTACTTTGGGCACGCCAGACTCTCCAAAACAGACACCACTGCTGCCGCTCCCTAAGAAGTATTAAACACTGTTTCCCATGCCTGTTCAATGAACCATAAACAATTAATGCACCTGTGGATCATGCACCTGTGGAATGGTCGTTTAGACACTAACAGCTTGTTGGTTCCACTTTTCTGGGCTCCGTTATTTACTCAACAAATAAGGAATACTCAAAATATGCACTTATAAATCATATTCTTTTGAATCAAAATACAGCTGTAGACAGAAGTCAAAGATCAAACATACAACAGAGGTCTCTCCTGAGTTCTGCAAAATAGGAAAGGTCTAACTTGCTTCAATATGTTTGCAGTCAACCCTTATGATGTAACTGCCTACATCAACACCTTCTACTCATGAGACCAAGCCCATGCATATACAGTTTTACAAACTTGCAGGAGAGACAATAGTTCCAGTGTTTTCTAAGGGCTTAGCAATAATTTTCCACTCCCGAAGTTGCTTTATAGTGGTATGTCTGACTTGTCTCTTATCTCTTTCACTCCCCTGCAGGGTTCTGTGTCTATTAATCTCTTTTAGCCTTGAGGCGCTTTCTCACAGACACCCTGTTTTGACTGCAATAACTCACACATCTCTCAGACCGTTTATTATAAGAAGCAGAGACTAGAAAAGAACTGGAACAATATTAAACCTTATAATGCATATATACAGTTGAAGTCGGAAGTTTACATACACCTTAGCCAAGTACATTTAAACTCAGTTTTTCACAATTCCTGACATTTAATCCAAGTAAAAATTCCCTGTCTTAGGTCAGTTAGGATCACCACTTTATTTTAAGAATGTGAAATGTCAGAATAATAGTAGAGAGAATGATTTATTTCAGGTTTTCTTTCTTTCATCACATTCCCAGTGGGTCAGAAGTTTACATACACTCAATTAGTATTTGGTAGCATTGCCTTTAAATTGTTTAACTTGGGTCAAACGTTTTGGGTAACCTTCCACAAGCTTCCCACTATAAGTTGGGTGAATTTTGGCCCATTCCTCCTGACAGAGCTGGTATGACTGAGTCAGGTTTGTAGGGCTCCTTGCTTGCACACGCTTTTTCAGTTCTGCCACAGATTTTCTATAGGATTGAGGTCAGGGCTTTGTGATGGCCACTCCAATACCTTGACTTTGTTGTCCTTAAGCCATTTTGCCACAACTTTGGAAGTATGCTTGGGGTCATTGTCCATTTGGAAGACCCATTTGCGACCAAGCTTTAACTTCCTGACTGATGTCTTGAGATGTTGTTTCAACATATCCTCTTCCCTCATGATGCCATCTATTTTGTGAAGTGCACCAGACCCTCCTGCAGCAAATCACCCCCACAACATGATGCTGCCACCCCCATGCTTCACGGTTGGGATGGTGTACTTCGGCTTGCAAGCCTCCCCCTTTTTCCTCCAAACATAACGATAGTCATTATGGCCAAACAGTTCTATTTTTGTTCCATCAGACCAGAGGACATTTCTCCAAAAAGGACGATCTTTGTCCCCATGTGCAGTTGCAAACCGTAATCTGGCTTTTTTATGGCGGTTTTGGAGCAGTGGCTTCTTCCTTGCTGAGCGGCCTTTCAGGTAATGTCGATATAGGACTCGTTTTACTGTGGATATAGATACTTTTGTACCTGTTTCCTCCAGCATCTTCACAAGGTCCTTTGCTGTTGTTCTGGGATTGATTTGCACTTTTCGCACCAAATTACATTCATCTCTAGGAGACAGAAAGCGTCTCCTTCCTGAGCGGTATGATGGCTGCGTTGTCCTGTTGGGGTTCGTTCTTTGTTCCTTGTCAATCATTGGCTCATTGGTAAAATTAGCATTATGACAACATCTTTAAGTAATTCAAAACCTTTATTAATGCAATTTCAGACAGAAGTTGACAATCAGGAACATAGCACACATGTTTCCGAGTAAGTTCTGCAAAATAGTAAAGGGTCAAAGTTATTTTATTAAACCCAAAGTCCAGCCTTAGTGATGTCACTGCCTACGTCATTACCTTCTACTCATGAGACCAAGCCCATGCATCCACAGCTGCACAAACATAGAGTTTTAGTGTTATCTAAAAGATTAGCAGTAAATGTCCAAGTTTATTTATAGTGGAATGTCTGACTAGTCTCTTATCTCTTACACTTCCCTGCAGTTCTGTCTTCACAGTCACACATTTCTCAGACAGTTTCTTTATAAGAGGCAGAGAGACTAGAAAAGTACTGTTGAACAATGTTAAACCTCATAATGTGTATATATATTGTTCATCTGTGGTCTAGGACCCTATAAATGTAAGGAGGGAGGGGTCTTATAACCCCTCCTCTTCTATTAATACAACATAAGCATAATCAATTATTATAATACATCAAACATTTGGTACAGCCCCTATCATGACCCCTAGGTGAACCTCTAACAGTCCCATGGTGTTTATACTTGCATACTATTGTTTGTACAGATGAACGTGGTACCTTCAGGTGTTTGGAAATTGCTCCCTAGGATGAACCAGACTTGTGGAGGTCTACGATTGTTTTTCTGAGGTCTTGGCTGATTTCTTTTGATTTTCCCGACTTGCCAAAACTAGTTTTAATGACTCCAACCTAAGTGTATGTAAACTTCCGACTTCAACTGTATATTGCTAATCTGTAGTCCAGGACCCTATAAATGTAGTCTTATAGCCCTTCCCCTTCTATTAAAACAACATAAGCATAATCAATTATTATAATACATCAAACATTTGGTGCATCCCCTATCATGACCCCAAGTTGACCCCATCATTTCCCCCTTTGAGACTCACCCAGTCTCACACCTTCAATCATAATATTCTCCTCTGAAATCAAACAGATTTGGCAAATCCCCCGGATCCATTTGATCCCAGGGATGGCCTGCTAAAGGGAGAAACAACTCCTGAGGTTCCCAGAATTCTGGTGGAGTGGTGTGAGTGTCTATACTCCCATTCCTCCTGAGTCCTGGGAAGAACCACACGAGTTGGATAGACAATTGGATTAAGAGAAACCAGAAATGCACCAGTCTCACATTCAGCACGATTTGTACTAGCTTCCACCAACACCATCCCTCCATGTTCAAGAGCAGTTAGTCATTTCTTACAAATACAAACAGTAGCCAAAATCACCAAACCTCCTACAAGTATAGGAGTATCCAATGAAAACAAAGTTAACATAACTTTCCCCATTACATTTCCAAATTTAGCATTAAACCAGTCACCAATTTTGTGAAAGACAGATTTTTCAGATTTTGAGAGAGTTTTACAAGGTCAGCAATCTTATCAATTATCGCAGTCATATTCTCAGAGGAGTCAGGGAGGAGCATAACACAATTGTCAGGATAAACAATACCTAGTACGTTACAGTGTCCTCCTTCCTTCGCCAAAAGATCATCTAAAGCCAACTCATAGCGGCTGACGACTGAGTTCAGATTTTGGACATCTAATGAGAGTTGGCTAAATCCTTGGATCGTTAAATTCATACGGCCTGTAAAGAGTAGGTTCAATTGTTTACCCACTTTCCTAGGACAGCCACACCCCAGGAGGGTATGACTGACATTCCATAAATGTCACCCGGGTGTAGGGCATGACCATAGGCTTCCTGATTGTCTGGGATGAGTTGTTTGGCGCGCTTCAGTTCCCCAGAGTTGGTTTGACCTGTCTCATTGAAAAGTCAGTGACCAGAATTCTTAACATGTACATTTCTGTTCTCCCTAAATAACAACATCCCCCCCCCCATCCAGGAGGTAAAGTGAGGTACCCTTTGTCACTGCATACCCACATCCATACAAAAGGTGCTCCCATGCCTTCCTCTATCCTGGAAAGGTTTACACCTGTCACCTGTTGCTGTAAGTCTAACACACAATAAAATCCACTTTAGCATAGTTTCTCCTATCAAGTCAAATGTTATTTGTCACATACACATGGTTAGCAGATGTTAATGCGAGTGTGGCGAAATGCTTGTGCTTCTAGTTCCGACCATGCAGTAGAATATAACAAGTAATCTAACAATTTCACAGCAACTACCTTATACACACAAGTGTAAAGGATTGGATACGAGTATGTACATATAAATATATGGATGAGCGATGGCTGACCGGCATAGGCAAGATGGTATATAGTACAGTATATACATGTGAGATGAGTAGTGTAGGATATGTAAACATTATATAAATGGCATCGTTTAAAGTGGCTAGTGATACATTTATTACATCCACTTTTTAATTATTAAAGTGGCTAGAGAGTTGAGTCGATGGCCGAACGGCATAGGCAAGATGCAGTAGATGGTACAGAGTACAGTGTATACATTTGATATGAGTAATGTCGGATATATAAACATTATATACAAAATTGTTAAAAGTGGCTAGTGATACATTTGTTACATCCAATTTTCTATTATTTAAAGTGGCTAGAGATTTAAGTCAGTATGTTGGCAGCAGCCACTCAATGTTAGTGGTGGCTGTTTAACAGTCTGATGGCCTTGAGGTAGAAGCTGTTTTTCAGTCTCTCGGTCCCAGCTTTGATGCACCTGTACTGACCTCGCCTTCTGGATGATAGCGGGGTGAACAGGCATTGGCTTGGGTGGTTGTTGTCCTTGATGATCTTTTTGGCCTTCCTGTGACATCGGGTGGTGTAGGTGTCCTGGAGGGCAGGTAGTTTACCCCCGGTGATGCGTTGTGCAGTCCTCACTATCCTCTGGAGAGCCTTACGGTTGTGGGCGGAGCAGTTGCCGTACCAGGCAGTGTTTTTTTGGTGACAAGCCAAATTTCTTCAGCCTCCTGAGGTTGAAGAGGCACTGTTGCGCCTTCTTCACCACTCTGTCTGTGTGGGTGGACCATTCCAGTTTGTCCGTGATGTGTACGCCGAGGAACTTAACTTTCCACCTTCTCCACTACTGTCCCGTCGATGTGGATAGGGGTGTGCTCCCTCTGCTGTTTCCTGAAGTCCACGATCATCTCCTTAGTTTTGTTGACGTTGAGTGAGAGGTTATTTTCCTGACACTACACTCCGAGGGCCCTCACCTCCTCCCTGTAGGCCGTCTCGTCGTTGTTGGTAATCAAGCCTACCACTGTAGTGTCAGCAAACTTGATGATTGAGTTGGAGGCGTGCTTGGCCACGCAGTCATGGGTGAACAGGAGTACAGGAGAGGGCTGAGAACGCACCCTTGTGTTGAGGATCAGCAGGGTGGAAATGATGTTTCCTACCCTCACCACCTGGGGCCGTCCCGTCAGGAAGTCAAGGACCCAGTTGCACAGGACTGGGTTGAGACCTAAGGTCTCGAGCTTAATGACGAGTTTGGAGGGTACTATGGTGTTAAATGCTGAGCTGTAGTCGATGAACAGCATTCTTACTTAGGTATTCCTCTTGTCCAGATGGGTTAGGGCAGTGTGCAGTGTGATTGCAATTGCGTCGTCTGTGGACCTATTGGGACGGTAAGCAAATTGGAGTGGGTCTAGGGTGTCTGGTAAGATGGAGGTGATATGATCCTTGACTAGTCTCTCAAAGCACTTCATGATGACGGAAGTGAGTGCTACGGGGCGATAGTCATTTAGCTCAGTTACCTTAGCTTTCTTTGGAACAGGAACAATGGTGGCCCTCTTGAAGCATGTGGGAACAGCAGACTGGGATAAGGGTTGATTAAATATGTCCGTAAACACACCAGCCAGCTGGTCTGCGCATGCTCTGAGGACACGGCCAGGGATGCCATCTGGGCCGACAGCCTTGCGAGGGTTAACACATTTAAATGTTTTACTCACATTGGCTGCGGTGAAGGTGAGCCCGCAGGATTTGGTAGCGGGCCGTGTTAGTGGCACTGTATTGTCCTCAAAGCGAGGAAATAAGTTATTTAGTTTGTCTGGAAGCAGGACATCGTGGTCCGAGACGGGGCTGGTTTTCTTTTTGTAGTCCGTGATTGACTGTAGACCCTGCCACATACCTCTCGTGTCTGAGCCGTTGAATTGTGACTCTACTTTGTCTCTATCACTATACTCTTCTCTCAGTTTACCCATACAGTGAGGGAAAAAAGTATTTGATCCCCTGCTGATTTCGTACGTTTGCCCACTGACAAAGAAATGATCAGTCTATAATTTTAATGGTAGGTTTATTTGAACAGTGAGAGACAGAATAACAACACAAAAATCCAGAAAAACGCATGTGAAAAATGTTAGAAATTGATTTGCATTTTAATGAGGGAAATAAGTATTTGACCCCCTCTCAATCAGAAAGATTTCTGGCTCCCAGGTGTCTTTTATACAGGTAACGAGCTGAGATTAGGAGCACACTCTTAAAGGGAGTGCTCCTAATCTCAGCTTCTTACCTGTATAAAAGATACCTGTCCACAGAAGCAATCAATCAATCCGATTCCAAACTCTCCACCATGGCCAAGACCAAAGAGCTCTCCAAGGATGTCAGGGACAAGATTGTAGACCTACACAAGGCTGGAATGGGCTACAAGACCATCGCCAAGCAGCTTGGTGAGAAGGTGACAACAGTTGGTGTGATTATTCGCAAATGGAAGAAACACAAAAGAACTGTCAATCTCCCTCGGCCTGGGGCTCCATGCAAGATCTCACCTCGTGGAGTTACAATGATCATGAGAACAGTGAGGAATCAGCCCAGAACTACACAGGAGGATCTTGTCAATGATCTCAAGAAAACAATTGGTAGCACACTACGCNAAATCTTGGGTGAGAACCTCCTTCCCTCAGCCAGGGCATCGAAAATGGGTCGTGGATGGGTATTCCAGCATGACAATGACCCAAAACACACGCCCAAGGCAACAAAGGAGTGGCTCAAGAAGAAGCACATTAAGGTCCTGGAGTGGCCTAGCCAGTCTCCAGACCTTAATCCCATAGAAAATCTGTGGAGGGAGCTGAAGGTTCGAGTTGCCAAACGTCAGCCTCGAAACCTTAATGACTTGGAGAAGATCTGCAAAGAGGAGTGGGACAAAATCCCTCCTGAGATGTGTGGAAACCTGGTAGCCAACTACAAGAAACGTCTGACCTCTGTGATTGCCAACAAGGGTTTTGCCACCAAGTACTAAATCATGTTTTGCAGAGGGGTAAAATACTAATTTCCCTCATTAAAATGCAAATCAATGTATAACATTTTTCACATGCAATTTTCTGGATTTTTTTGTTGTTATTCTGTCTCTCACTGTTCAAATACAGCTCCCATTAAAATTATAGACTGATCATTTCTTTGTCAGTGGGCAAATGTACAAAATCAGCAGGGGATCAAATACTTTTTTCCCCTCACTGTATATACATGACAAGCTCTAGTATCTCCCATATCTTCCTTCCCATCATTACAAAGACACAGGGCAGGGGTTGACTTTGGGCTTAGGGAGGTCAGTATGGGATTGATGCTCAAGCTTCCATTTCCTAACAATTCTATCCACGGGTGCCTGCTGGGATAATTACACCGTACAGCGTGGCTAGTTCTTACCGTGAAGACTGACTCACCTCACAGCTCAGTGGTTGATGTAGGCTTTCTAAATACTAAAATCAGGGTTCCTGGCCTCTTAGTCTGAGTTCCAATGTTTCGCACCATTTGTATCCATTTGTTGTTTTCCTCAGATCCCCCAAGGGGTCCTGTGGCTACGCCAACAAGGAGACCCATGGAAAGGATGATGGGGAAAACAAACCACCAGACCCGGTGTAGTCTCTGTTTCCTAGTTATAGAACCTGAGTGTGAGTGTGAAATTATGTCTCCTTCTTCTGCTCGTTGGCTAGAGCCTTCTTTTTCATCTTTCTTTCCAGCCTTTTGGTCTGGGCCCTCTGCTTCTGTCCTTTGGCTCGGACCTTCTTCCTCCTTCAGATGTTCTCGGGGCCCTGCTCTCCCTCCCTCCAGTCACTCATCCATGGCTTCCACTCTGGGAGGTGCTTGCAGTGGGAGAGATGATGCCAGCTGGATCTTTCAGCCTGCTGCTTTCCTAGTGTGAGAGTCAGTCATAGGTCGAACACCTGTTGTGTTCATGGGTCGCCTTGTTAACATCTCGTAAGGTGTACACCTAATACCTTTGTTAACTAGACAGGGAGCGGTGGGTCGCTAGCGCACACCACCAGGTAAAATGTAAAGCGCCAAATTCAAAATCCCAAAGTTGAATTATTAAACATCTACCAATATACAAGTGTTTCATACTCATCAAAAGCTCTGTTTCTTGGCAATATCACAGCGTTGTCAGATTTCAAAAAGGCTTTACGGCGAAAGCTCTACATTTGATTGTTTGAGGACAGCACCTCACATACTTTCTCATAGCCAT
>QNTS01003274.1:118649-142637 GCA_003317085.1 Hucho hucho | reverse complement strand
AACCATGGGACCATAGCACTCACCCACCTCCGCAGCGGCGACGATCAGTGGACGAGACCATCCACTGCTTTCCACTCCGGTGAGTATCGCTGGCTCGGTGATGTTAGGCCCAGGATTGAGTTGCACATCCCCGGAGAGTAGGAGGGTAGTGAACAGGTAGTTTAACAGTTTCCGATACATTTTGGACTTGTGTTTGTTACGCCTAAGTGGTTCAGTGGAATAGGGAGCAAGATAGACTTGGCCATTATTCAGAACATTATGGTATGCTGTGTACTGTCCGCTCCCGTGGAATGGTGAATCAATGTGTTTGGTGTTGATATTCTCCGGCAGTAGATTGATTGTGTCATCCCAGCAAGGACGCACTGAGATTATCAGTAAAACAGCTACATAACTGACAATCATAACAATGTACTGGAGATAAAACACATAATTGCGCTTTAAGTATTTGCATGAGTTACTTAGCTGGGGTCGACGTACACCTGGTATTTTAGATAAAATAACAGCATCTGGAGGAGAAGCGGCACCTGCCACACCACCCTCCCTTCCGTCAGCCATGTTCTCTGATCAATACATGCTGATGATTTCATTCCTGTGCTGTTTGTAACTACTCTGGTAAGTTGACTGATAACCTGAACAAGGTTGCAGGCACTAGTTACAGTTTGAAGCTTTCTCTTGAGTGAGCAGTGTGATCAAAGCCAGTCAAAATATACCTTTCTGTTTGTCTCAAACATGAACAAGCATTTCAAACGTTATCCAGATACTGACTGTTAGCACTTGGTGGTCTATAGCAGCTTCCCACCAGAATGGGCTTTAGGTGTGGCAGATGTACCTGTAGCCATATTACTTCAACAATATTTAACATGAGATCCTCTCTAAGCTTTACAGGAATGTGGTTCTGAATATAAACAGCAACACCTTCACCTTTGGCATTTCTGTATTTTCTGTAGATGTTATAACCATGTGTTGCTGCCACTAGATCATCAAAGGTATTATCTAAGTGAGATTCAGAAATTGCCCTAGTATGAATGTCACCTGTTGCTAGCAAATGATTGATTTCATGAACCTTGTTTCTTAAGCTACATATGTTAACGTGGGCTATTTTTTAGCACTTTTCTGGGATGCTTGATTGTTTTCATTGCTTTGCAGAACTAGACATGCTCTTGTTATGTATGTTAGTCCAGGGTGAGCTGCACACAGTGGACTCCCTACTTGGGCATACCGCCTCAGTGCCAGCACTATAACTTATAGGCACATGATTACTGCATACAATAGCTGTAGGATCCATTTTAGATTGTATTGTAGGTTAGAAACAACGTTTTGCTGCACTTCCTCTTATCGCTTACCTCTATCTCATCCCTCTCTTTTCTCCTTTCTTTCCTTTCTCTTCTCTTTCACTCGCTCTCACTCTCCTCCTTCGATTTGTCCGTCTTATTCATTTTCCTCCATGCCTCGCCCACGACCATCAGCGCCGCCAAGAACAAGCCTATCATTGCAGAGCCGGAGATTCAGGCCAGCCAATCGTTAGAGGGTGTGACGGGCTTCCTGTTGCTGATGTCAGAGGGGCTCATCAAAGCCCTGGAGTCTGCCCACGGACCTGAACAGGCCAATCAGGTGGGTGCATTCACTTATCCAATGAACCACTTAGAAGGACGGTGCTAGTCTTTCCCAATCATCATAGTTCACCACCACCTCTTACTCTCTCTCCTCTTCCCAACTCCAACATCATCTACCCCTCTCTACTTCTCCTTCGCCTCCCTCCTTCCCTCTCTCTCCCCCCTGATTTCAGTTGATTTCCCCATGAGATGAAACGTTGCATCGTTTCCCCCTCTCTCCTCCCCCTCTCCTAGGAGATGGTAGCGATGGTAGCAGCAGAACTAGCCCAACAGGGAACCCTAGAGGCCGTGGCACAGTCGGTGGTGGAGCGGGTCAAGCGACTACACCACGATGTCTACGCCAGCGGGCGCCAGAGAGCGTCCCACTGCTCCCGCCACGAAGACATGACGCTGCTGATACGCACGCTCAACTACACGCTGGCCGACGGCGCGCTCACACCCACACAGGGTAGGTGGGGGAGACGCACCCACACAGGGTAGGTGGGGGAGACGCACCCACACAGGGTAGGTGGGGGAGACACGCACCCACACAGGGTAGGTGGTGGAGACACGCACCCACACAGGGTAGGTGGTGGAGACACGCACCCACACAGGGTAGGTGGTGGAGACACGCACCCACACTGGGTAGGTTGTGAGACACGCACCCACACTGGGTAGGTGGGGGAGACACGCACCCACACTGGGTAGGTGGGGCGACACACCCCCACACTGGGTAGGTAGGGGAGACAGGAAAGCTTGAATTCTTAATCTAATTCAACTAACCCTTTTACTTCTGTTTTACTATGTTTCCAGATGGTCGTATCTACCCAGTGTCAGTGCCCTTCTCCGACTTCCCCAGCACCACTATATTACTTCTATAATACTAGATTAACTCTGTCTCTCTGCTGTCTCTCCTCTAGGTGGTCGTATCTACCCAGTGTCAGTGCCCTACTCCAACTGCCCCAGCAGCACCAGTAAGACCAGCGTCACCCTCTCCCTGGTCATGCCCTCTCAGGGGGGTACCCTCACCAACGGGACCAACACAGCCTCCACTTTGGAGGAGGGCACACCCACACACACACCTGGGTAATATATATAATATATGCCATGTATCCACAGCAACTCACCCAAAACACGCACACACCGAGCTAATAACACACACACACACACACACTCATCAACAGGACTAACACCGCTTTTTCCCCTGGAAGAGGATACAAATGCAGGCATGCTCACGCACACACATACTAGGAATGGGTGATATGGCCGACACATCATATCACAATATTTGTGTCATTTCTGAAGGTGTGGCGGTTTGTGAATAAAAGACTGTGTTTTATGAGTAGTGCATGAGCCTAGCATGACAACAGATGAAATGAACGTGATTTGAATGGGCTTTCTCCATTCTGATGGTTGTATACACACTAGGACAAGACTGACAGGGATGTAGTCCAATATCTATAACTTTTCATTTAATTTAGCACGGTATCAAAATTTAGTTCAAGAGTGTTATTGTTAAAATTCATACGGGTATGTGGATCCATACCATTATAGTATTCACCATATATTGCCCAGCCAGAACGCATACACACATCCGCCAAGCTAAACACACACTTCCGCCCTGGCTTGATTTGGACGCCTTCTTCAGGCATGGATGACCTTGTGTTCTTGGCCATACTCCAACAAGTGTAGACGATGGTTTCAAAGCCAGTTGCATGATTTCAGTTTTAAGTTCATTTTACGTTTTCATTTGGGTTTGTTAGGGTCATTTCAGATAAACCATAGTGCAATTGTTGGCCTGAGCTAAGACCACACGTTGGCTTCATGTTATTTTGTTCTTAGAGGCATGTGCATGGCCCTGTTCTGAGTCATTGATTGGTTCATTCCTCCTACCCTTCTTTACTTTGCTGTCTTTTTTGCTTCCTTCCTTATTTATTTTCCTTCTCTGAATCTCCTCTTTCTGCTCCCTCGCTTTCCCATCCTCCATCTCTTGTCTATTATTTCCCCCTTTTATTTTGTTCTTCTTCCCCTCCTTCCTTCCTTCCCTCCCTCCCTCCCTCCATCCATCTCGTTCTCACCTCCTTCGTCACCTCTAGCACGCTCCCGCTACCCAGCGCCATCCGCCGTTCCTCCCTTGACATCCTCCAGTCCATAAATGAGCTCTGTCTCTCCCCTCTTCCCTCTCTTCCCCCTCTCCCCCCTCGCCCACTCGCCCCCCTCCCTCCCCCTATCCCACCCCGCAGCCAGAGTCCCACCACCACGCTCCATTCCACCAATAACCAGACCACCCAGAGCTCCAGCTCTTCTTCAGGAGACGGAGGCAGCCTCTTCAGGTAGGTAGCTCGGTGGGTTAGAGAAGGGAAACCGGTAACCGAAAGGTTGCCGGTTCAAATCCCAGGCGGGATGGTTTCTATTCTGTTTCTAGGAAGATTATGTTCACTAAAATATCCATTGTGTTGTACTCTCTCCAGACAGCGTGGCAGCCAGGCGGTCCAGCCAGACGAGACCGGACGGGTCCCTCCCTATGTTGACTTCACCCAGTTCTACCGGCTGTGGGGGTCGGACCACGGAGACTTCCTGGGGACACAGGGGTCCTCAGCCGGGCTGGGGCCTCAGTGATGGAGGGGGACAAGATTGGGGTGAAGGGAGTGATAACTGCTCTTGAAGGAGGGAGGTATAGGAATGTGTTGGAGGGGTTGTGGTATGGATTTTGGCGGTGTTGTCAGGATGTAGAGCAACTGATATGGCATCCTGGGGCAGAAAAGTGTTTCTATATTTTGACTTTATCACGACTAGTCCTTTTACTACAGCTGATAACGGGTTTATTACACGCCTAAAGGTCATGTTATTGATGGGTCGCGTGGACGACAGGTATGCAGGAAGGAGGGCTGATCTAGCATCAGTTTTTGCTTTAGATAACAATGAGTAAGATTATATGGACGGGGTGACCTGATCCTAGGTCACGGCTCTTTACTCAGAGATGCTTGATACGGCCTCAGATCTACCTGAATGGACTGCATTGACTCCCAACACACAGTCAGGGAGTGTATGTTGGCTGGCGTTTGTAACTCCTGTCACCTGCTCTCTGCCAGTCTGTCTGTAAACAAGGGAGGGAGGTGGGAAGGGGGATGAATGAATGATGTGGGGTTATCAATCTGTCTGTGAACAAGGGAAGGCGGAGAGGGGGATGAATGAATGATGTGGGGTTATCAGTCTGTCTGTGAACAAGGGAGGGAGGTGTGAAGGAGGAGAGGGGAATGAATGAATGATGTGGGGTTATCAGTCTGTGTGAACAAGGGAGGGAGGTGGGAAGGAGGAGAATGAATGATGTGAGGTTATCAGTGCGGGTGACACATTACATAATGAGCTGACAAGTAAAGGGACTCATCTCAGCTGTTTCTTGTTACTGTAACTCTCCTTTGATCTCTCTCTCTCTCTTTCCACCCCACTCCCCCCTCTCTACTTGCCTCTTCACTCTCTCTTTCTCTCTTTATCCATATTTGGTCTGGAGAGTGGCTGATTGGAGAAGAGATGGGCAGTTGAAGTGATTTTATTTTTTTGATAGTTATACATGATTTCATATCTAATGTATGTTTATTTTATGTATGGTTATATATATTTTATGTACAGTTGAAGTCGGAGGTTTAAATACACTTAGGTTGGAGTCATTAAAACTCGCTTTTCAACCACTCCACAAATTTCTTGTTAACAAACTATAGTTTTGGCAAGTCGGTTAGGACATCTACTTTGTGCATGACACAAGTAATTTTTCCAACAATTGTTTACAGATTTTTTCACTTATAATTCACTGGATCACAATTCCAGTGGGTCAGAAGTTTACATACACTAAGTTGACTGTGCCTTTTAACAGCTTGGAAAATTCCAGAAAATGATGTCATAGCTTTAGAAGCTTCTGATAGGCTAATTGACATCATTTGAGTCAATTGGAGGTGTATCTGTGGATGTATTTCAAGGCCTACCTTCAAACTCAGTGCCTCTTTGCTTGACATTATGAGAAAATCAAAAGAAATCAGCCAAGACGTCAGAAAAAAATCATGTGGACCGCCACAAGTCTGGTTCATCCTTGGGATCAATTTCCAAACGCCTGAATGTACCACGTTCATCTGTACAAACAATAGTATGCAAGTATAAACACCATGGGACCACGCAGCCGTCATACCGCTCAGGAAGGAGATGCGTTATGTCTCCTAGAGATTAACTTGCAAATCAATCCCAGAACAACAGCAAAGGACCTTGTGAAGATGCTGGAGGAAACAGGTACAAAAGTATCTATATTCACAGTAAAATGAGTCCTATATCGACATAACCTGAAAGGCCGCTCAGCAAGGAAGAAGCCACTGCTCCAAAACCGCCATGAAAAAGGGGAATCCGAAGAACACCATCCCAACCGTGAAGCACGGGGGGTGGCAGCATCATGTTGTGGGGGTGCTTTGCTGCAGGAGGGACTGGTGCACTTCACAAAATAGATGGCATCATGAGGAAGGAAAATGATGTGGATATATTGAAGCAACATCTCAAGACATCAGTCAGGAAGTTAAAGCTTGGTCGCAAATGGGTGTTCCAAATGGACAATGACCCCAAGCATATTTCCAAAGTTGTGGCAAAATGGCTTAAGGACAACAAAGTCAAGGTATTGGAGTGGCCATCACAACGCCCTGACCTCAATCCCATAGAAAATGTGTGGGCAGAGCTGAAAAAGCATGTGCGAGCAAGGAGGCCTATAAACCTGACACAGTTACACCAGCTCTGTCAGGAGGAATGGGCCAAAATTCACCCAACTTATTGTGGGAAGCTTGTGGAAGGCTACCTGAAACGTTTGACCCAAGTTAAACAATTTAAAGGCAATGCTACCGAATACTAATTGAGTGTATGTAAACTTCTGACCCACTGGGAATGTGATGAAAGAAATAAAATCTGAAATAAATCATTCTCTATTATTCTGACATTTCACATTCTTAAAATAAAGTGGTGATCCTAACTGACCTAAGACAGGGAATTTTTACTAGGATTAAATGTCAGAAATTGTGAAACTGAGTTTAAATGTATTTGGCTAAGGTGTATGTAAACTTCCGACTTCAACTGTATATGTCAGGGTTAGGGTCAATACCATTTCAATTCCAGTCATTTCAGAAAATGAAAAAATTCCACATTTCCCTAATTGAAAAGCATTGAAGAGAATTGGAATTGAAATGTCAGTGTACTTAACGTACTTCGACGTGGACGTCGATTAAGGCAGCACCCTGCACCTCTGATTGAGGGGTTGGATTAAATAAATACAGAAGACACATTTCAGTTGAATGCATTGAGTTGTACAGCTGACTAGGTATCTCGTTTCCCTTCCTGAATTGAAAGGGAATTGACCCTGAAGCTTTATATATGTTTATGAATGCTTTTTACATTTTCTATGTATGTTTTGTCTCCTTGGAGATAGGGTGCTTTGAGAAAGTAAATGATAGAAATGTGTGACTTCTTCTGTGATGTCGTCTTGATGTTTTGACTTCCAAATCCTTAAACTACTGCCTCTTTTACATTGACATGTTAGTCATTTAGCAGACTCTCTTCACCTTTCAACTACTGCCTCTTTTACATTGACATGTTAGTCATTTAGCAGACTCTCTTCACCTGTCAACTACTGCCTCTTTTACATTGACATGTTAGTCATTTAGCAGACTCTCTTCACCTGTCAACTACTGCCTCTTTTACATTGACATGTTAGTCATTTAGCAGACTCTCTTCACCTGTCAACTACTGCCTCTTTTACATTGACATGTTAGTCATTTAGCAGACTCTCTTCACCTGTCAACTACTGCCTCTTTTACGTTGACATGTTAGTCATTTAGCAGACGCTCTTCAACGCTCTGTGATCAAGGTATAGAAAGGTTTAGTATTACATTGATTTCATTGGGCAGAATCTTACTGAGGAAACTAAGTGACTGTACCTCTGAGGAAGAGAGAAAAAGGAGGAAAGCTTGACAGGCTAAGTTGTCTTTTAGAGGGAAAGAAGGAAGGAATGAACAAAGGAAGGAAGGAAAGAAAGATTGAAAATAGGTATAATCCTTCATTCAGCAGACCACCTTTCAACGAGCAGGTAAACTGACGTTTGTGCCTTGAGCTACAGCCCCATTCAGTGTCAGATTTAGGAAGTCCTCACACTTTACACACAACTCTTCTTTGTCAACCCTCTTTAAATAAGTAGCTTAAGGCATATGTCTCGTCTGTCCCAAATAGCACCCTATTCCCTATATAGTGCACTACTTTTTATTCAAACAAGTGCACTATAACGGGAATAGGGTGCCATTTGGAACACTGATGTAGAACACAGTAGTTACAATGTTGTGATGAAAGCGTGTTGAGGAATGGAACATTCAATGTCAGTTATTTCTCTGCAGCAAAATATATATATATATTTTTTGAATGAGTTATTCATGAAGGTAGGGCATGTAGTGTCAGGTGCAGGGTTGCGATTGCGTGCTCGATTATTGATTAGATGTATGAATTATTATTTAATCGATCAACATCTATTGCTTACAATAAAAGCAATCGCGAAGTAATTTCAATGTCTATCGATCTACCGTCGTAGTTTAGAGGTAAGAAGGGGAGGTGATTGATCGATCTGCCTGTTTATTGTCTATAAACATCCCAAACAAAGGAATCATTATAATGTACATCTTTCTATCACCATAGTCTAAAGATGTAGAAAGGAGCGTTTTTATTTTTTTCCGAAATATATTGGTTGTCTTTAGCTTTAGTTCTGGGACGGTAAAAGTGTGAGTAATGTATGTCCTCGTTCCACAGAGAGAGCTCTTTTTCCTTCGCATGTTTCTGTAACCCCCTCCCCCCATGAATTCAGTTCTGAGATTTAGACCCATCTCAAGGGAAACAAGCTCTCTCTTTCTCTTTATACAGCAAAATAGGCTATTACTTTACAATGTCCCGACTCAGTCATCGGCCACCGCCTAATTTGCAGTGCCGTGGTGGATTCAAGACATGAATTTAAACATAGTTAAAAGCCCGATTTACAACCAATCCTCAAGACAGGCTGACTGCACAGACAATTCCACCATTATATTGTAGGCCTATTGTATTTAAACGGATATGGTGGATACTACGAGGGCGTTCCTTGCTACCATTATTTTATACCGCTACATTGGCGCAGAGAGAGTTGGAGTGTGTTGGCCTGATGTGCGTCAAAACATAGTATCACAACAGTGGAGTAGTGACACATTCTGAATACCTACATTATGGCGCTCCGCCATCGCTCTCTCTCTACAATTTCGCTTTTATTTCTCCCCCACAAGCACCCCTTGTCGCCCACTCAATTAAAAGTGATTTGCTGGCATGGGATACATATGTTTACATTGCCAAAGCAAGCTAAATATACAATAAACATTTTCATTTTCTCTTTCTCTTTAACCCGCTCGCTCTTGCGATAAGCAAACCCCAGCACGGGGAGGAGCTGCCGTCTCGTGCGGCCCCCATCCCTTTTCTCCCCCGCTACTAATTTCACCCACCAGAGAGAGGGAGAGAGAGAGAAATGAAAAGTAAGGGAAAGAGAGACGGGTGTGTTGCTTGTCGTCTTCATATGAGCGGAAAGGCGTCATATTCCGTGCAGCTCGAGCGCTGTTGTTGGCTGCTTTACAGATAACGGAACAGTGAAAGGAGAAAGCGCTAGCGACGAGTCATAAAAACGTCAAAATCGGTGTAAAACCGGGTAAGACAACAGCGCGCGTCCTGTTTCCCTCATCACTTCGATTCGAGCCAACTGGGATCAGGATGGATATATCTTCTTCTGCACCATTTGTCAGATCACCCGCTAGAGAGGACCGTGCCTCACGCGCAGCAGCAGCACCACCACCACGGAAATCGTTTTTGTTCCTTCTCGGATGCTCCCATTAGATACAGAACAACGGTAGATATCGATTAGTGGCTAGTATTCGAATGCGGCGCGCACTGCCCGGGATAACGGGAGATTGAACCTGCTGGCTGCCATCGAATGAACAAACGGAGACGTACCAACGGGACCACGGGATTCGTGGTCGTTCAGCTATCTTAGGCACTGCAGCCTAGCAGGTAGCCCCCTTCGCCGCAAGACACCGGGAGAAACCGTAGGATACTAGCCTACATTCTCTCCTTGATGCAAAACACCGCCGCAGCGCAGCGTCGAGAAACTATGCAGCTGTTTGATAAGATACATATGTAACGGGGGAGTTACGGGAGACCCTGGCCAGGTTCTCTGTCTGATCTGCGCACCCAGGCTGATAACAGAGGCTCCGGTAACGGGATTGGAATGGCATAGATTGCTTTTTTTCTACACGGTGACCGACGAACAGAACGGATACAAATCTGACATGACTATCTGCATCTAGAGACCTCAAACACAGGCGATGGGTAAGGAAAGCCTTTCATTTTCTTGTTGGGAAATATAGAGGGGAATATCTGCCAGTGACGTGCATTTTCAAAGACCCCCTGGTCTGTCATAATGCACTTGTGTCTGTGTGTCTTGGTGCTTTCACGACAACTGGGAACTTAGGTTAAATCATGACGTCAGTTATCTTCAGGTCAATTCTGAGTTGGATGAGTAGGAGCTCGTTTTTTTCAGAGTTCCCAGTTGTCTTGAACGCACTTGAGTCGAATATTTCCGAGTTCCCAGTTGTTTTGAACGCGGCATGTGTAGCCTATGTGTAGGCCTAGTTGGGGGTAAGGCCAAGATATAGCCACATGATATTGGTGATGAATTAGATGATGATGAATATCGTTATAATAATATATTAGGCTATGGTCTTAGCAACCACAACCCAAATAAGTACGATCCGAATGCAAGCTGGTTCAGAATTTTATTCTCTGTCCATTCCTCCAAAAAATATACGCGTGCGATTATGATCTTCATTTTTAAGTGACGTTCCAGAATCCAGATGATTTTTTACTTCTTGAGAGCTGACATGACAAGTAGACAGACAGACTTATCCCGAGAGAGGCCGATTAGGTTTTGTTTTTGGTTGTTATCGTGTCTGCAGATGCATAATTACATTCACTTCACTTGCTACAGTAGAGTTGCAGTGTCACATTTTGCAGTGATAGAAACATCCAATTCAGACCATGTTGTTTATACACTCATAGAAAAAAAGGTGTTATCTAGAACCTTAAAGGGTTCTTCGGCTGTCCCCATAGGATAACCTTTTGAATAACCCTTTTTGGTTCCATGTAAAACCATTTTGGGTTCGATGTAGAACACTTTCTACAGAGGGTTCTACATGGAACCCAAAAGGGTTCTACAGGAACCCAAAAGGTTCTCCTATGGGGACATGAGAAGAACCCTTTTGGAACACTTTTTTTCTAAGAGTGTAGGCCTGTGCAGTGAATGCAGATGTAGGGCCTAGAGAATAACAGACTGTCAAGTTCCATTATAACAGCCTACCTAAACCAGCAGTAGTAAAGGGCTTCAGGAAGCAGTTGTCCCTTCAGATATATAGCATAGATCTGATCTAGGATCAGCTTATCCTCTTCAACCCTTACCATTATAAGACTAAAAAATCCATTATAAGCTCATGTAGGGGAACATTTTACAAGCATTTCGCTACACCCACAATAACATCTGCTAAATATGTGTATGTGACCAATAACATTTGATTTGATGGTGTGTGTGTGTGTGAGAGAGAGAGAAGACAGTTAGACATACACAATTTGGTAGGCATGCCTAAGGCCTTTTTGTTTCTTCATATTGCTAGAGGGATGTCTAAGGATGGAGTGACGATTGGTTGATCCATCTCCATTTACTCTGCGGCTAGCCTGGGAGTTGTGAGTTAGTGGTCGGAATGGGTGTGTGGGTGTGTTCACTGGGTGTGTGGGTATGTGTGTGTGTCGCTGTGTGTGGGTTGCACTTGCTCATGTGAAACAACTCACAAAATAATTTCTCAAGGGGTGTATCTTAATAGTCAATTGCAGCTTCCTCGTCTTCATCTGAAATCAAGATGATGGCTGTGTTCCTCCTTCAAGCTAACATGACTGGGTCTGTGAATACATCAGTTTTAGGTGAAGGAAAGGAGACAAGGAGAGGAAGTAAACCAAGACTATAGAGATACACCCCTTGGGAACGGTTCCCTGACTGGGGCTGAGGTATCTGAAGAATCCAAATTAGTTGTGAGTTATGCGTTGTGAATTAGTGGTCACTGGGTGGTGTGTGTGTGTGTGTGTGTGTGTGTGTGTGTGTGTGTGTGTGTGTGTGTGTGTGTGTCTCTGTGGGTCTGTGTGTGTGTTGCACATCTTGAAATTATGTGGAAATTGAGCAAGTTGGTCAAAAACATATTGATACAACAGTAGCTGGCGCTGACAGATAGGGCAGCCTTGTTTCTAGCTCCTAGGCAACTTTGCAGTATTTTGTTTTTTATATGTTATTTCTTACAATATTAGCTAGGATTTTTTTTGTGTTATTGCATAGAGCCGGGAAGAACCTTTGGATATCAGAGCGGCGGTAATTCACCAGAATTACGACCAGGAACACAACTTTCCCGAATCGGATCCTTTGTTCGTAACACCCAGGGCAATTGAACTGATTCCAGAGGCTGATCTAAAACACCGCCGGTAGAGAAGAGGAATTCGGAGTGGACTTCTTGTCCGACTCAGGAGGCGCGCAAACCACCCACTGCTTCAGAGTATAATACTCGCTAATGTTCAGTCTCTGGATAATAAAGTTGATGGGCTCAGGGCGAGGATTTCCTTCCAGAGAGACATCATGGATTGTAACATACTCTGTTTCACGGAAACATGGCTCTCTCGGGTCCGTACAGCCAGTTGGGTTCTCAGTTCAGACAGGAATAAATATCTCTCCGGGAAGAAGAAGGGGGTGTATGTTTCATGATTAACTACTCATGGTGTGATTGTGATAACATACAGAAACTCAAGTACTTTTGTTCATCCAACCTAAAATATCTCACAATCAAATTCCAACCGTATTACCTCCCAATTGAATTCTATTCAGTTATAGTCACAGCCGTGTATATTCCCCCTCAAGCCGATACCACGACGGCCCTCAAAGAACTTCACTGGACTTTCTGCAAACTGGAAACCACATATCCTGAGGCCGCATGTATTGTAGCTGGGGATTTTAACAAAGAATGCTGTTAATTGACTATAGCTCAGCATTCAACACCATAGTACCCTCCAAGCTCATCATTAAGCTCGGGGCCCTGGGTCTGAACCCTGCCCTGTGCAACTGGGTCCTGGACTTCCTGACGGGCCGCCCCCAGGTGGTGAGGGTAGGAAACAATACCTCCACTTCGCTGATCCTCAACACAGGGGGCCCACATGGGTGCATGCTCAGCCCCCTCCTGTACTCCCTGTTCACCCATGTCTGTGTGGCATGCACGCCTCCAACTCAATCATCAAGTTTGCAGACGACACAACAGTAGTAGGCCTGATTACCAACAATGATGAGACAGCCTACAGGGAGGAGGTGAGGGCCCTGGGAGTGTGGT
This sequence comes from Hucho hucho, assembly GCA_003317085.1. Lineage (NCBI taxonomy): Eukaryota > Metazoa > Chordata > Actinopteri > Salmoniformes > Salmonidae > Hucho > Hucho hucho. Next base: position 129,553 of record QNTS01003274.1, on the reverse strand, counting down.
GCCAGGAAAATAACCTCACTCAATGCCAACAAAACAAAGGAGCTGATCGTGGACTTCAGGAAACAGCAGAGGGAGCCCCGCCCTATCCACATCGACGGGACCGCAGTGGAGAAGGTGGAAAGCTTCAAGTTCCTCAGTGTACACATCACTGACAAACTGAAATGGTCCAACCACACAGACAGTGTGGTGAAGAAGGCGCAACAGCGCCTCTTCAACCTCAGGAGGCTGAAGAAATTTGTCTTGGCACCTAAAACCCTCACAAACTTTTACAGATGCACAATTGGGAGCATCCTGTCGGGCTGTATCACCACCTGGTACGGCAACTGCACCGCCCGCAACCGCAGGGCTCTCCAGAGGGTGGTGCGGTCTACCCAACGCTTCACCAGGGGTAAATTATCTGCCCTCCAGGACACCTACAGCACCCGATATCACAGGAAGGCCAAAAAGATCATCAAGGACAACAATCACCCGAGCCACTGCCTGTTCACCCCGCTACCATCCAGAAGGCGAGGCAGGTACAGGTGCATCAAAGCTGGGACCGAGATACTGAAAAACAGCTTCTATCTGAAGGCCATCAGACTGTTAAATAGCCATCAGTAGCACCTTAGAGGCTGCTGCCCTATATACATAGACTTGAAATCACTGGCCACTTTAATAATGGAACACTGGTCACTTTAATAATGTTTACATATTTTGCATTACTCATCTCATATTTATATACTGTATTCTATTCTATTCTACTGTATCTTAGTCTATGCCGCTCCGACATTGCTCACCCCCCAAAAAAATAATAATATATATATATATATATATACTATATATTCTTAATTCCATTCCTTTACTTTGGATTTGTGTATTGTATGTATTGTTGTGAAATTGTTAGATATTACTTGTTAGATATTACTGCACTGTTGGAACTAGAAACACAAGTGTTAAAGCTAAACCCGCAATAACATCTGCTAAACACATGTATGTGACCAATAAGATTTGATTTGATTGAAGATGGAGAGAAGTCTGTCCGTAATAAAGCACTGCTCTGCCTTAACAGCACTATCAACAAGGAATGTCCTACAGGCCCTAGTTTTGTCTCACCTGGACTACTGTTCAGTCGTGTGGTCAGGTGCCACAAAGAGGGAACTCTATTCCACATCAAGTAACTGACGCAAACAGTAAAATTATATTTAAAAACCAGATAAAAAGACACCTTATTGAACAGCGCGGACTGTGAAGCAACACAAACATAGGCACAGACAAATGCATACATACACACAATAACATACGCACTGTACACACACCTTCACGTGGATTTTGTGTTGTAGATATGTGGTAGTGGAGAAAGCTCCTGAGGGCACACTGTGTTGTGAATGTATTGTTATGTTTGACATTGTTTTTTAAATGTATTTTTTGTAACCTTTATTTAACTAGGCAAGTCAGTTAAGAACAAATTCTTATTTACAATGACAGCCTACCAAAGGCAAAAGGCCTCCTGCAGGGACGGGGTCCTGGGATTAAAAATAAAAAATAGATACAATATAAATATAGGACAAAACACACATCACGACAAGAGAGACAACACTACATAAAGAGAGACCTAAAGACAACAACATAGCAAGGCAGCAACACATGACAACACAGCATGGTAGCAACACAGAACAACAACATGGTAGCAACACGACATGGTAACAGCACAAAACATGGTACAAACATTATTGGGCACAGTCCATGATTGAGTCTTTGAATGAAAAGATTGAGATAAAACTGTCCAGTTTGAGTGTTTGTTGCAGCTCGTTCCAGTCGCTAGCTGCAGCGAACTGAAAAGAGGAGCGACCCAGGGATGTGTGTGCTTTGGGGACCTTTAACAGAATGTGACTGACAGAACGGGTGTTGTATGTGGAGGATGAGGGCTGCAGTAGATTTCTCAGATAGGGGGGAGTGAGGCCTAAGAGGGTTTTATAAATAAGCATCAACCAGTGGGTCTTGCGATGGGTATACAAAGATGACCAGTTTACAGAGTAGTATCGAGTGCAGTGATGTGTCCTATAAAGAGCATTGGTGGCAAATCTGATGGCCGAATGGTAAAGAACATCTAGCCGCTCGAGAGCACCCTTACCTGCCGATTTATAAATTATATCTCCGTAATCTAGCATGGGTAGGATGGTCATCTGAATCGGGGTTAGTTTGGCAGCTGGGGTGAAAGAGGAGCGATTACGATAGAAGAAACCATGTCTAGATTTAACTTTAGCCTAAACCCTCAGAGGTAGTAATAACACCTGTAGGAAGAGGGGCATTCTTCTTACCAAACCACATGACCTTTGTTTTAACACAAAATCCAGGGAGGGGCCAGCTGAGTATAACACGGAACCCAAACCGGCTGCGCGTGCGCTCCATCGTGCATTAATTTATTGTCCCCCCACACCAAACACGATCACGACACGCAGGTTGAAATATCAAAACGAACTCTGAACCAATTACATTAATTTGGGGACAGGTCGAAAAGCATTAAACCTTTATGGCAATTTAGTTAGCTAGCTTGCACTTGCTAGCTAATTTGTCCTATTTAGCTAGCTTGCTGTTACTAGCTAATTTGTCCTGGGATATAAACATTCAGTTGTTATTTTACCTGAAATGCACAAGGTCCTCTACTCTGACAATTAATCCACACATAAAACGGTCAACCGAATCGTTTCTAGTCATCTCTCCTCCTTCCAGGCTTTTTCTTCTCTGGACTTTATATTGGGATTGGCAACTTTCATAAATCAGGTGCATTACCGCCACTGACCTCGTTCGTCTTTCAGTCACCCACGTGGGTATAACCAATGAGGAGATGGCACGTGGGTATCTGCTTCTATAAACCAATGAGGAGATGGGAGAGGCAGGACTTGCAGCGCGATCTGCGTCACAAATAGAACTGACTTCTATTTTAGCCCTTGGCAACGCAAGACGCTCATTGGCGTGCGCAAGCAGTGTAGTCAGGGTATAAGACTGTATCATCTGCATATAAATGGATGAGAGAGCTTCCTACTGCCTGAGCTATGTTGTTGATGTAAATTGAGAAGAGCGTGGGGCCTATGATCGAGCCTTGGGGTACTCCCATGGTGACAGGCAGTGGCTGAGACAGCAGGTTTTCTGACTTTATACACTGCAGTCTTTGAGAGAGGTAGTTAGCAAACCAGGCCAAAGACCCCTCAGAGACACCAATACATCTTAGAATGGAATGGTCTGCCGCAGGTATTCCCAAACTGCCGTCGGGGGTACTCCAAATAAAAATGCGATTCACATTTACATTTTATAGATTTTTTACACTCTTGAGCAGACATTTACAAACAAAACATGCTAATTTGAAAAATAAGCCACAGGAGTTTTTTGAGTGAGAATTAAGACATGTATTAAAGCAACAGATACAATTAATAAGAATGGTCTAGAAACGTTTTATATTGTGAGTTACCGAGTGGCTAGGACAGGCAAGCCCCCTACTATTGTGGAGGACTTAATTCTTCCTGCTGCCGCGGAGATGGCTGGGACAATGCTGGGGTAAAAGGCCAAAATAACTATACAGACTATGCCCTCATCAAACAACTCTGTTTCACGACGCATCAGTGACATGGCAGGAGATGTTTTGAAACAATTACTGCTTCGCATACAAGCCAGTGAGTTATATGCGTTACAGGTGGGTGAGTCAACAGACGTGGCGGGCCTGGCACAGCTCCTGGTATATGTCCGTTACGTTTATGGGGGGTCAATTAAGGAAGACATCTTCTTCTGCAAACCACTGGAAACCTGGACAACAGGAGAGGATATTTTTTAAGTACTGGACAGCTTTGTGGCATCAAATAGACTTTGGTGGTCAAGATGTGTTGGTATCTGTATTGATGGCGCGAAAGCCATGACAGGGAGACATAGTCCAGTGGTAACGGGCGTGCAAGCAGTTGCTCCCGACACTGCTTGGGTACACTGCAGCATCCACCGAGAGGCTCTTGCTGCCAAAGGAATGTCTGATAGCTTGAAAGACGTTTTGGACATTACAGTGAAAATGATTAACTTTGTTTAAGCAAGGCCCCTGAACTCTTGTGTATTTTCTGCATTATGCAATGATATGGGCAGCGACCATGTAATGCTTTTACAACATACAGAAAGAAGTGCGCCTGTTATCAAGGGGCAAAGTATTGACACGTTTTTTTATATTGCGAGACAAGCTTAAAGTTTTCTTTACTGACCATAATTTTCACTTGTCTGACCTCTTGCATGATGACGAGTTTCTCACACGACTGGCCTATCTGGGTGATGTTTTTTCCCGCCTGAATAATTTGAATCTACGATAACAGGGACTCTCCGCAGCTATATTCAATGTGCGGGACAAAATTGAGTCTACGATTAAGAAGTTGGAGCTCTTCTCTGTCTGCATTAACCAGGACAACACACAGGTCTTTCCATCATTGTATTATTTTTTTGTGTGCAAATGAACTCAAGCTCACGGACAATGTCAAATGTGATATAGCGAAGCACCTGAGTGAGTTGGGTATGCAATTACGCAGGTACTTTCCTGAAACGGATGACACAAACAACTGGATTCGTTATCCCTTTCATGCCCTGCCTCCAGTCCACTTACCGATATCTGAACAAAAGAAATTGCAACAAGCGGTTCTGTGAAAATGTAATTTAATCAAAAGCTACTGCCAGATTTATGGATTGGGCTGCGCTCAGAGTATACTGCCTTGGCAAATTGCGCTCTTAAGACACTGATGCCCTTTGTAACCACGTACATATGTGAGAGTGGATTCTCAGCCCTCACTAGCATGAAAACCAAATACAGGCACAGACTGTGTGTGAAAAATGATTTAAGACTGAGACTCTCCAATACAACCCAACATTGCAGAGTTATGTGCATCCTTTCAAGCACACCCTTCTCATTAACCTGTGGTGAGTTATTCACAATTTTCAATGACCAAATAAAGTTTTATATGTAAGATGGCTAAATAAAAATCTAAATTATGAATTATTATATTATTTGTGCCATGGTCCTATAAGAGCTCTTTGTCACTTCCCACGAGCCGGGTTGTGACAAACTCACACTCATTCTTATGTTTAATAAATGTATCATATAGTGTGTGTGTGTGGCAGGCTTACAATGACTGAAAAAAAACTACATTTGAGAGTGCGCTGACCCTGGTGCTAGAGGGCGTACGCAGCTGGGGGTTGAATGTTTGAAGGGGTACGGAACTATAAAAGTTTGGGAACCACTTGTCTACCGTATCAAAAGCTTTGGTCACATCAATGAAAATAGCAGCACAACATCCATTTATAACTGCCTTATGTTGTAGGACCCCAGGAAGAGTAGCTGCTGATGGGGATCCATAGTAAATACAAATACACACTCAAGTCGTTTCTCAAGGGTCTATCTCACTTTCAAAATGTATCCTTTCCTCCTAACATCATTGAACACGATTGGGTCTGTAAATTCAGTGCAGAGACTAGTCCTTTCACATCGATGTAGATCATCAAGGAGAGGACATGAGGAGACAAGGAGAGGAAGCAAACAAAGACTATTGAGATCCACCCCTTGGGGAACGGTTTACTAACTGAGGCGGAGGTATCTGATGTAGCCTGGTTGGTTCGCTCTGAAGGTCTGCCAACGATCCAGCGGCAGTGCTGACACGATAGACCACAGCTGTTGCATCACAGTAGAGAAAGGTGTGTGTGTGTGTGTGTGTGTGTGTGTGTGTGAATAGCATGAAGTGGCTCCAAGTCTTCTAGATACTGTTTGGCGTTTGGTGTTTTTCCAGTCTAATGGGTAAGGTGAGGATTGAGGGGAGATCTGTCGCACATGGTTGATAAATGGTTTAATGTGAAGTCGCCTGTAGTTTGGCTGGCTACTCATGGTCTATTTTAGAGCCAGTGGTGATTACAGGAGGACACAGCTGTTGGAGGAGTGATGGAAGGAGGGTGAAAAGAGGAATACAGGAAGGAGGGGAGGAAAGGAGGAGGGAGAGAGAGAGGTGGGTTAGAGAAAGGGATAGAATCTGATCCTTATCAAGAGGGAAGGAGGGTGAAGAGAGAGAGTCAAGAGGAGTGAAGAGAGAGAGGCAGGAGGGATGAAGAGAGAGATGCAGGAGGGATGAAGAGAGAGAGGCAGGAGGGGTGAAGAGAGAGAGACAGGAAAGGACGAGAAGGTGAGGGAGAAAGAGGGGAGGAGAGGAGGGAAGGGGGTTGGAGAGGAAGACAGGGAGGGAGAGAAGGAGAGACGGAGAGGGTGTATTCAGACACCCATCTGCAGTGCGAGTCCACCAGAGCCCAGTTATTCAAAAAGATGGTACTCTGCGTGATGAGATATTTATACATTAATATGATCTCTCTCTCCCTCTCTCTCTTTCTTTCTGATCTCTCTCTCCCTCTCTCTCTCTCTCTCTTTCGCTTTTTCTTTCTACCTCTCTTTCATCCTCTTTCTTTATCGCCCCTCTCTTTCTCTCGTTTCCCTTGATACTTGCTCTCTCCATATTCTCTCTCATTTCCTTCATTCTGTTTGTTGAGTGTCAAATGGCTCTACTGTTATGCCATCAGAGAAAGCTTTACTGTCAAATGGCTTTACAGTTATACCATCAGAGAAAGTGTTGCCCCCCACTCTCATGTTTGTATTTCCTGTTTTCGGCTTTCAGTGGAAGCAGAGGGCAAGCAAGGCCACCAACTAAGCAACACTGTGCCAGAGCCTCATTTAGACTGGGGGAGCACCCAGAACCTAGTCCTCCTCTCTCTTAGGACACACACACATACACACACAGTCTTGTACAGCTAACCTTGTGGGTCCACACAATTCAGTCCCATTCAAAATCCTATTTTTCCTAACCCCTAAACCTAACCGTAACCCTAACCCAAAATTTTACCCTAACCCTTTACCCAAAAACCTAACCTTAAACCTAACCCTAGCTTCTAACCCTAGCTCCTAACCCTAAACCTAACCCTAACCCTAAACCTAAGTCTAGCTCCTAACTCTAACCCTAAACCTAACCCTAGTTCCTTACCAAAACCCTAAACCTAACCCTAGCTCCTTACCCTAAACCTAACCCTAGCTCCTAACCCTAAACCTAACCCTAGCTCCTAACCCTAACCCTAACCCTAACCCTAACCCTAAACCTAAACCTAACCCTAGCTCCTAACCCTAACCATAAACCTAACCCTAGCTCCTTAACCCTAAACCCCCTAGAAATAGCATTTAACCTTGTGGGGACTAACAAAATGTCCCCAGTTGGTCAAATTTGTGTTTGTTTACTATTCTTGTGGAGACTTCTGGTCCCCACAACAATAGTTAAACACGTCCACACACACACACATATACACATGCACACACATACTGTACACACACACACACACACACACACACACCAACACACAAGCGTACCAATCTCCCTCTGCCCACACAATCCCTGGATCCTCTGCCTGGAACGACTACAGCATAGAAGAGGGGGACACGAGGGAGGGAGAGAGAGGAGAGGAAGCGAGAAATGAGAGATCTGAGCATGTGTTTTCATCCACTCAAATCCACAGGGGTTGAATTCTCCATCCTCTTTAGCAAGCTCACACACACACACACACAATGTTTGACAGCTGGATAGCACGTTTAAAGTCACGCCACGTACATAAGGCTGTCTCTAGCTGGGCCCTCTACCAATATGAAGTGTGTGGTAAAGTAGGGCCTTGAAATGTTCAGATCAATTCATTTGGTCGTAGATAGGGAATGCAGCTGTCTTGGTAGAGCAGAGAAGCACTTGGTTCCCTGGAAGCAGGGCCGTGCACAGACCACACTCACAGACTAGTTGAGCAATTATTACAAGAAGAGGGAAAAGCTGCACAATCTGATGAGGAAAATATTTAGCAAAACTATTTTGAACTGGAATAGATGCTGCACTTATTATGACCAACACAATTCCTTTGTTGCCGCTATCATGTATTCCATTGATTTTCAAACTTTTTGACTCGGGTGCGAACATGCGGCACAATCACTGCGCAAATGTAGCCTGTCATTACAGACATACACGATGATTCATTTTCAAAAACGCAAGATAGTCTACCGAAATAAACAGTGTTTTACACCTGCATTTGGAGCTGAAAGTAATTCATGGAGCAGCCAATATTAAGTATGGATGTAAATCTTGTCACTTCTCTGGAGTCCAGAGCTAAATCATACACTTACTTGTAGCAGAGGTTTCAGGATCGCCATCACTTTGGAGGGAAGCCTGCCTGAGGAGGGCTCGTTGCCCGCCGGGTAGCCCTGTTCTTCCTCACAAATATCGGAATACTTTTCCCAGAATATTACATCTTCATCTCATAATATTGAAGGTAGTGCGATGTTACAGCTGCTTATCTTTAGACATATAGCCAGGGGCGGACTGAAACAATAATTCAGGCCGGGAATTTGACTCAGGCCACCCTGTTCACGCAAACCACCAGACCGCTAATTTTGTAGGCTAACCCTATTTGTTGATGTAACGGTGTAACAAACTAGTTATACATTTGGCCACTATGTTCATCTGGGAAGAAAGTAATCCACATTACAAAATACAAACATTTGGTACTGACCAACAAGTAGCCTATCTGAACACTGAGTTTTCAAGGTATGCTATGGCTATGTGTGCACCCTCAAAAACTCACTAGGAATACACCAATCATAGCACATACAAATGTACAAGGCTAGACACACAAAACAATTAGCCTACACTTTTTAAAAAGAGAATGAGATATACAGAGTTATCTTTATATTCAAGCATATAAAAAGTAGCAAAAAACTTCACACACACATTCACTGAACTTGAACATAAGCTACAACAATGTAAGTAAGTATAATACAAAAGTCGAAAAAGCACTCCTCTACAAAAAAATGTAGATTACAATGTTCCCTCACTGGGATTTGAGTAAATACGTTGGTCACTCATCTCTGCTCTCCTGCGCCTGACTTTATGCACCAGCTACACACACCGACCTGACAATGCCCCCCGATTACAGTCCTACTGATAAATAAAGTACATATTCATCTAAAATCATAGCCTACATGTTTAGGTTTGAGCTCTTAAGTTGTACCTGAAGGTTCCTGCTGTGACTCTGAACGGACCACCATCTCCAGTTCTGCAGGAGCACCTGAAGCTCTAGTGCTGCTGCTTCCTTCTCCACCTTTGCAAAGAAAATACTCTGTTATCATACTCACTATCATTAGTGTATCAGTAGGCTACATTAATACAGCTCTGGAAAAAATTAAGAGTGGTCTCTGCTGTGTCACACAAGATAATGTGTTACGTTCATGGATGTATTATGGTTACGTTACTGTAGCCTGTTTCTCTGTACAGTGTATGTGCACTTTCCCAAGCTTATGTGGCATGAGTCATGACCGAATGCTGGCAAGTCCATAGTCTAGGTTTACTATTTTTTACTAGTTGAAACATATTGCCTTCAATGTCAAATTATGATCGCTATGTTGCACTCATTGCTATGATATAATTCCACGAAGACGCAAGACGTGCAAACTGTTTAGCCTACCGGCCGTTGTGTCACTATTATTAGCTAGGCTACTTAGCCAGCCATGCTGGGTGTCGTGTGTGTGTGTGTCAGTGTGTCAAATCAAATCAAATCGAATTTTATTTGTCACATACACATGGTTAGCAGATGTTAATGCGAGTGTAGCGAAATGCTTGTGCTTCTAGTTCCGACCATGCAGTAGTATCTAACAAGTAATCTAACAATTTCACAACAACTACCTTATACACACAAGTGTAAAGGATTGAAAACGAGTATGTACATATAAATATATGAACGTGCGGTGGCTGACCGGTGTAGGCAAGATGCAGTAGATGGTATGGAGTACAGTATATACATGTGAGATGAGTAGTGTAGGATATGTAAACATTATATAAATGGCATTGTTTAAAGTGGCTAGTGATACATTTATTACATCCACTTTTTAATTATTAAAGTGGCTAGAGATTTGAGTCGATGGCCGAACGGCATAGGCAAGATTCAGTAGATGGTATAGAGTACAGTGTATACATTTGATATGTGTCACGACTTCCGCTGAAGTCGGTGCCTCCTTGTTCGGGTGGTGTTCGGCGGTCGACGTCACCGGTCTTCTAGCCATCACCGATCCTCTTTTCATTTTCCATTTGTTTTGTCTGTGTTTTCCACACCTGGTTTAAATTCCCTCAATACATGTTTTGTATTTAACCCTCTGTTCCCCCTCATGTCTGTGTGGGATCGTTCATTGTAGTGCTTGTGCACTTCATGTACTGGTGCGTTACGGGCTATTTTGTGCCCATTTTCTCTCGTGTTGTTTGAACCGTTGGGTTGTTTAATAAACAACTAAGTTTATTACCCAGTTTTGCTGTCCCGAGCCTGACTTCTCTGCAACCAGTTACGCAACCCCTACAATATGAGCAATGTCGGATATGTAAACATTATATACAAAATTGTTTAAAGTGGCTAATGATACATTTGTTACATCCAATTTTCTATTATTTAAAGTGGCTAGAGATTTAAGTCAGTATGTTGGCAGCAGCCACTCAATGTTAGTGGTGGCTGTTTAACAGTCTGATGGCCTTGAGATAGAAGCTGTTTTTCAGTCTCTCGGTCCCAGATTTGATGCACCTGTACTGACCTCGCCTTCTGGATGATAGCGGGGTGAACAGGCAGTGGCTCGGGTGGTTGTTGTCCTTGATGATCTTTTTGGCCTTCCTGTGACATCGGGTGGTGTAGGTGTCCTGGAGGGCAGGTAGTTTACCCCCGGTGATGCGTTGTGCGGACCTCACTACCCTCTGGAGAGCCTTACGGTTGTGGGCGGAGCAGTTGCCGTACCAGGCGGTGATACAGCCCGACAGGATGCTCTCGATTGTGCATCTGTAGAAGTTTGTGAGTGTTTTTGGTGACAAGCC
>QNTS01003274.1:88281-108849 GCA_003317085.1 Hucho hucho | reverse complement strand
CTGGACCAACCAGCCGTCTGTCTCGGTGCTACTGTAGTTATGACTGGACCAACCAGCCGTCTGTCTCAGTGCTACTGTAGTTATGACTGGACAACCAGCCATCTTGCTCGGTGCTGCTGTAGTTATAACTGGACCAACCAGTCGTCTGTCTCGGTGCTACTGTAGTTATGACTGGACCAACCAGCCATCTGGCTTGGTGCTACTGTAGTTATGACTGGACCAACCAGCCATCTGGCTTGGTGCTACTGTAGTTATCACTGGACCAACCAGCCGTCTGTCTCGGTGCTACTGTAGTTATGACTGGACCAACCAGCCGTCTGTCTCGGTGCTACTGTAGTTATGACTGGATGAACAGATGAAGGGGAGAGAGAACGAGGGAATGGGTGGGGAGGAGGAGGAGGGGAAACATTTTCATCAGGATTATCCTCACATCTGTGGAAAACTCCCCAGGCTGTGTCCCAAATGCACCCTATTCCCCATAGTGCAGTGGGGGCCCTAATCAACAGTGATAGAGTGCTATTTGGGACACAGCCCAGTGTTTACAGATTCTGGAGGGCTGAGTACCAGAGGTGGCTCTCATTTGACTCGCTCTAGCCAGGAAATGTAGGTAGGGCCGCCGCCCCCTCTCTCTGATGAATCATGTATTCGTCTCTGCCTTTCCTCCCACTTGATTACATTGTTTGTTAGCAGTGTGTTTTCCCACTTGTGTGTGTGTTTTCACCCCACAGACGAGAGGGGGATATGTGTGTGTGTGTGTGTGTGTGTTTCACCGCAGGCGAGAGAAAGACAGAAATCTACTGTTATTAACCAGGAACTTGTTTGTTTGTTAATAAACATGTTGGGGAAGAGAGCTGCAGCATGTAGCATATGTGGTTTTCACAATAGGCTCTCTGTGTGCGTTTGTGTGTGTGTGTGTGTGTGTGTGCGTGTGTGTGTGTGTGTGTGGAGGGGGGAGAGGCGGTTTCTGTGTGTGGGAGTTGTACAGTCTGACTGAGGATTCTGATATAAAAGGTGGCTATTTCCCAATTCTTTCCCATGTTTGGGTACCTCAGTTTTACCTCACCTTCAACAACTCCTCAGGTTTGGTCAACAAGGGACGTGCAGCTTGTCTTTTGTCAGGCTCTCCTCTTCCCTGGGACATAGTTTTGTGCTAAACACAATGCTGGTCTGGTCATCTTACAGCCAAGACTGAAGAAGGAGGAAGAAGGAGGAAGGTGTCTGGTCCTAAATGAGACTCCTCTAACTCCTCTATTGGTTTAGTTGGGGCCGTGCAACGTGAGACTCCTCTAACTCTTCCATTGGTTTAGTTAGGGCTGTGCAGGTTACACTATGGAACACTGAGAGGAGACTATAGGGGTGTGACCACTGACCAGGTTACTCAGTGTTCCACTGAGAAAAGACTATAGGGGTGTGACCACTGACCAGGTTACTCAGTGTTCCACTGAGAGTAGTCTATAGGGGTGTGACCCCTGACCAGGTTACTCAGTGGAACACTGAGAGTAGACTATAGGGGTGTGACCCCTGACCAGGTTACTCAGTGAAACACTGAGAAAAGACTATAGGGGTGTGACCACTGATCAGGTTACTCAGTGGAACACTGAGAGTAGACTATAGGGGTGTGACCACTGACCAGGTTACTCAGTGTTCCACTGAGAAAAGACTATAGGGGTGTGACCACTGACCAGGTTACTCAGTGGAACACTGAGAGTAGACTAGAGGGGTGTGACCCCTGACCAGGTTACTCAGTGGAACACTGAGAGTAGACTATAGGGGTGTGACCCCTGACCAGGTTACTTAGTGGAACACTGAGAGTAGACTATCGGGGTGTGTCCACTGACCAGGTTACTCAGTGGAACACTGCCCATTGGTGTTCATGTGATAGGAATATCAGTGCTGTTGTTTCAGGCCGTCCCTGACAGGCATAATAAAAACAAGACAAAGAAGACATACGTCATTATCATCTATGTATTGTAAGGGACTATTCCCAGAACCACCCATACATAAAATGTATGCCTGCATGACGGTAAGTCACTTTGTGTGAAAGCGTCTGTATTATGTATTATTGTGTGACCTGGGTGTGACCAGGTACTCTAAGGAACACTGAACGCTACCCACTGGTGCTAGAGAGAAACAATAACAGGTGTGTTGTTCCTAATCTGTCACTGACAACATGGGCATAAAACCAAAACTACAGGACGTATTGTAACTTGACATCACTGTCATTATTTATACATGTATTGTTTGGGAATATCAGGTGAGAGGAGATCCTGTGTCTCTGACTGGTTCGGAGTTGGTTGAATCTGGCAGGATAAGGGTGGTGGGTGTGTGTGCGTATACATGTACGTACGTGCATGTGTGTGTTTCAGAAGGTTTTTCTCATGCGGGTCAGTGAAGGAGTGTCTCTCTCTCTCTGTCTCTCTGTCTCTCTGTCTCTCTCTCTCTCTCTGTCTCAGCACCAGATATCAATCTCTTGGGTTTTGGCTTGTGAAGGAAGGTGTCACGGTTTAATCTGTAGTGTTGCCAAAGACTAAAGAACAGCACCATTGTTCTAACAGTGAATAGCTAGCTGTCTTTCCACCCTCTATGAAGATTGAGACGGTATTGACTTGTTAAGGTAGGCGTCACACACAGCTGTCATGTTATACGTTTATAGGCTAGTGTATCGTTACTTCTGAACAGCAACGTTGTTTTGCTGTAACAGTGAATAGGAGTGTTATGCTATGGTATCACTGAAGTCAGTGGAGGCTGCTGAGGGGAGAACGGCTCATAATAATGGCTGGAACAGAGCGAATGGAATGGCATCAAACATAGAAACCATGTGTTTGATGTATTTGCAAACTATTACAGACTACAAAGGGAAGCACAGCCGCGAGCTGCCCAGTGACACGAGTCTACCAGATGAGCTAAATTACTTCTATGCTCGCTTCGGGGCAAGTAACACTGAAGCATGCATGAGAGCATCAGCTGTTCCGGACGACTGTGTGATCACGCTCTCTGTAGCCAATGTGAATAAGACTTTTAAACAGGTCAACGTTCACAAGGCCGCAAGGCCAGACGGATTACAAGGACGTGTACTCCAAGCATGCGCTGACCAACTGGCAAGTGTCTTCACTGACATTTTCATCCTGTCCCTGACGGAGTCTGTATTGTTTCAAGCAGACCACAATAGTCCCTGTGCCCAAGAACACTAAGGTAACCTACCTAAATGACTACCGACCCGTAGCACTCACTTCTGTAGCCATGAAGTGCTTTGAAACACCATTATCTCAGAAACCCTAGACCCACTCCAATTTGCATACCGCCCCAACAGATCCACAGATGATATAATCACTATTGCACCCAACACTGCCCTTTCTCACCTGGACAAAAGGAACATCTATGTGAGAATGCTATTCATTGACTACAGCTCAGCGTTCGACACAATAGTGCCCTTAAAGCTCGTCACTAAGCTAAGGACCCTGGGACTAAACACCTCCCTCTGCAACTGGATCCGGGACTTCCTGACGGGCTGCCCCCAGGTGGTAAGTGTAGGTAACAACACATCCGCCACGCTGATCCTCAACATGGGGGGCCCTCAGGGGTGCGTGCTCAGTCCCTTCCTGTAATCCCTGTTCACTCATGACTGCATGGCCAGGCACGACTCCAACACCATCATCAAGTTTTCTGATGACACAACAGTGGTAGGCCTGAATATCAACAACGACGAGACACCCTATAGGGAGGAGGTCAGAGACCTGGCCTTGTGGTGCCAGGACAACAACCTCTCCCTCAACGTGATCAAGACAAAGGAGATGATTGTGGACTACAGGAAAAGGAGGACCGAGCACGCCCCCCATTCTCATTGACGGGGCTGTAGTGGAGTAGGTTGAGAGCTTCAAGTTCCTTGGTGTCCACATCACCAACAAACTAGAATGGTCCAAACACACTAAGACAGTCGTGAAGAGGGCACGACAAAGCCTATTCCCCCTCTGGAGACGGAAAAAATTGGGCATGGGTCCTCAGATCCTCAAAAGGTTCTACAGCGGCACTATCGAGTGTATCCTGACTGGTTGCATCACTGCCTAGTACGGCAACTGCTCGGACTCCGATCGCTAGGCACTACAGAGGTTACTGCGTACGGCCCAGTACATCACTGGGGCAAAGCTTCCTGCCATCCAGGACCTCTATACCAGGCAGTGTTATAGACTGTTCTCTCTGCTAACGCAAGGCAAGCGGTACCGGAGTGCCAGGTCTAGGTCAAAAAGTATTCTTAACAGCTCCTACCCCCAAGCCCTAAAACTGCCCCCCCCCCCCCATGCATCAAAGCAAGCTTCAACAGAAAGTTTGCAAAGAAATATGACTCAATCACGTAAAACATTACGCAACATTTCTTGAAATCAGTGGCGGCAATTATTTGAGCTGAAGCGAGAGAAAATGCACTCAATAGTGTACAGTGCAAAGTAAATGGGCCAGTTCCATTTGGGAATGATGACAGAGGCTGATGAGAGATATTCCCGGAGTGGGATTGGGAACGTGGCCACGGTCCCACGGAACACCAGACCTTCTGTCTACAGTCACACACACGCACACACTGAATTCCAGGTGGATGTTTTCCGACCATTCTTCAAGGATGCATAGCTGTGGTTCTGTGTCTGAACGAGAGAGAGGCATGGAGAGGGGGAGGGAGGGAGGGAGGGAGGGAGAATGATTCACCCAGGTCTGGACCTGTCCAGGTACACTGACTCACTGTGTTGGCATGATACAGTTACGGTAGATTAGCTTACAGTCATTCATTGTATGAAGATGAAAAAGTGCTGTTCTCAGCCGTAATATAGACAAGGTCTTTGTACNAGCAACACTCCTCTACGTGGAAGGTGTTCAAATGAGAGAGGGGGAGGGAGGGAGGGAGGGAGGGAGAATGATTCACCCAGGTCTGGACCTGTCCAGGTACACTGACTCACTGTGTTGGCATGATACAGTTACAGTAGATTAGCTTACAGTCATTCATTGTATGAAGATGAAAAAGTGCTGTTCTCAGCCGTAATATAGAAAAGGTCTTTGTACATGATGTATTACCTGACATGACCCTAATGCTGTTAATGATTAGATAGGAGGCTTTGTCTTGGTTGAACTAAGGCCTGTAATCAGTTCTCTCAGAAGCTTTAAAAATGTCACTAGAATGATTGGATAGGAGGCTTATTGTTAGTTGGAAGCTTTTAAAATGTCACTGTCTCTCTGCAGCTGTCTCAACCCAATACTCACGCACGCACGCACGCACGCACACACACTATCATGAGTCGTTCTACCAATGCTGGTATATGGCACTCATTCTGTATTTAGAAGCGAAGCGGCGGTTTATGACTTGGTTGGTTATGGCTTGGTTGGTTATGACTTGGTTGGTTATGACTTGCTTATGACTGTTGCTGCCCCATTGGAAGACCATTTGAATAATATCTCTTTTAGAGTGAGTTGTGCCTTTTGCCTTTTGTTTGTCCTCAAAGACTCTCAACACGAGAGAGTGTAATGTGGAGCTAGTTCTTTTACCACTTCTCCATTGAACTTACTGTTGGCTAAGCACTGACCTGCATATTTATCTGTCAAATGAGATAGAGTTGCGAAAAGGGAACTGTTGCTGATTAAGACCACTGTTTCTCGGTGTCTACGCCACTTCCAGTAACATGCTGCCCGCCCAACATGATATACAGCCCATTCCAGTTTCAGTTACCCTGAGCTGTGTTTTAATACATTATAGTGATGATTCAATCAACACACACACGCAGGCAGACACGCACCACCTGCAGGCAGACAGGCAGACAGACAGACAGGTGCCATGGAAGCAGACTACTCATGTGTTTATTCTCTTACTCATGGAGCAGAAGGAGAGACCGAGAGGGCAGGAGAAATGGTGAGAACAGCATTATCTCTCTATGCGGATTAGCAATGGGAGCTAGCAGGATGTACCACACACACACACACACACACACACACACACATATACACACACACAGTCACAAACAACCCTAGGTTATTTACCCAGCTAGAAGGGATTTGACACGCTAGAACTCTTTTTCCCAGACTCCCTCTGTCTCGCTCTCAATTCAATTAAATTCAAGGGGGCTTTATTGGCATGGGAACATATGTTTACAGTGAAAGCAAATGAAATAAACAATAAATAAAAGCGATAAGGAACAAATTTAACAGCAACAAAAAACTACTAGAAATGAGCGGTAAACATTCAAAAAGATAAATATATTTCCAGTGTTATATTATAAGCTATGTACAGTGCTTTAGCAATGTGCAAATAGTTGTAGTGGTATTGTAGGTATTTATAATGTTGTTTGTGCTCCGCTGTTTACCCTTTTTTTATGACAACGGGCCACAAATCTTGCTGCTCTCTCTCTCTCTTTCTGTGCTGTTTTACCAACTCATGACAATGACCATACATATGTAGGATCGTAATTTGAGCCAGTTTGCTACAGCAGAAAAATAATCCTGCAGCAACAGGAAATGTGAATTATTATGTGGATTATAATTAATGGACATTTCTGTAGGGGTTGATACATTTTCCGTAAGGGAAAATCAAGTCTGAAAATTCAAAGTGGAAATTAAAAACTTCAGAAGCATTTATAAACCTCAAATACACTGCAAGTGTAACATTCCCTGCATTGCAGGAAAGGTCTCTGGCAAATTAAGATCGTACATCTGTAGGAGTTGGCGATACAGTACTAACAGATGTGGGACTGGGATACACATTTTGCTATAACCAGGATGTTATTGTAGGGTCGAATTTTCCCTCAATGATTTTCCCTCAATAAATGATGGATAAAAGGATGTATGCCTGCGGTCTCTCTCTCTTTCTCTCACTTCCTAATGTTTTCCTCCCCTTGAAGACATGGCTAGTGATTGTTTGTTGTCGACACTGACAGTATTGCCTGGATGCAAGTCTCAACAAGTAGAAAACACAGTCATCTCTGCCAAACTGTTAGTGTGGTATTCACATTAAACCCTAACAGTTGCACAACGTGCTTTGTCTAACAGACGGTTAGGAATTGGAAATACGCTGTTGTTGATATGAGATGTGGCTCAGTCTGTGTGCGTGTGTGCGTGCCTGTAAGTGCAGAGGTTTATGCGTGCGTGTGACAGGCAGGTCCGAGCTAGGGTTGAATAGCGGAAACCCGGTTACCGAGATTTCTCACACCAAACCATTCCCTTTTCTCGTGATAAATAACTGCGAGAAACCTGTAAATTCGAATAAATGATTTGTATGACCAGCATGGCGTGAAATGGAACTGTTGAATAATATGCGATGTCTAAATGTGGCTTCTCTACGGCTGCACGATGAATCCACGCTCAAGGTGGGCACAGACAGCCCATGGAGCCCAAAATGGATGTAGACCTGTCATCTCATCATCTCGTCACTTTATTTATTGTGGCAGGTAGGCCTACATTTGCTGCAGCATAGTCTATGCTACAGTATTACTAATTTACCCATCTGGCATTCGGGCGCCACCTTATTTTTCAATTGAAAAGATAGTTTTGGTTTGTTGCAGCTGCAGCGTTTTAAAACACTCTTATATCATTGCCTTGAATAAGTGCACAAGCGAGCACTCTCTCGCAATCGTTCTCGCTCTCCATTAATTCCAGTCAAAGTGCATCCAAAATAGGTCATCCTGTTCAAGATTGATATAAAGTGCATTCGGGAAGTATTCAGACCCCTTCCCCTTTTCCACATTTTGTTACGTTACAGCCTTATTCTAAAAGTGATTAAATTGTTTTTTCCCCTCATCAATCTACAAACAATACCCCATAATGACGCGGCAGGTAGCCTAGTGGTTAGAGCGTAGGACTAGTAACCGAAAGGTTGCAAGATCAAATCCCTGAGCTGACAAGGTATAAATTGGTTGTTCTGCCCCCGAACAAGGCAGATAACCCACTGTTCCTAGGCTGTCATTGAAAATAAGAATTTGTTCTTAACTGACTTAACCTAGTTAAATAAAGGTAAAAGAAAATGACAAAGCAAAAACAGGTTTTTAGAAATCCTGTCTCTGAGCTCTAAGGACAATTCCTTCCTTGGATTTTGCTCTGACATGCACTGTCAACTGTGGGACCTTATATAGACAGGTGTGTCCCTTTCCAAATCATGTCCAATCATTTGAATTTACCACAGGTGGACTCCAATCAAGTTGTAGAAACATCTCAAGGATGATCAATGGAAACAGAATGCACCTGAGCTCAATTTCAAGTCTCATAGCAAAGGGTCTGAATACTTATGTAAATAAGATATTTGCTTTGTCATTACGGGGTTTTGTGTGTCGATTGATGAGCACATTTTTATTTAATCCATCCACTTCATCCGCACAGAGGAACACACGCATACACCCACACACTCTCTCTCTCTCTATTTCCCTCTCGCTCTCTTTCCCTCTCTCTCTCTATTTCTCTCTAATTCTCTCTCTCTCTGCCTCTCTATTTCTTTCTCTCTCTATTTCTCTCTCTCTCTCTCTCTCTGCCTCTCTCTCTCTATTTCTCTTTCTCTACTCTGCCTCTCTCTTTCTCTCTCTCTCTCTCTCTCTCTCTCTCTCTCTCTCTCTCTCTCTCTCTCTCTCTCTCTCTCTCTCTCTCTCTCTCTCTCTCTCTCTCTCTTTGTCTCTCTCTCTCTCCGAAGAGGGCTTCCTCCACCATCAGTAGCTGTACTAAATGGCCTGTGATGCTGAACGGGCTGCGTTCAGGTGTAACGCTCTGCATCACCGTTCTCCTCCTGTTACACACACCGTTCAACACTGTTAGCCGCAGGCCCGAGCCACACTCTGTATGTGTGTGTGTGTGTGTGTGTGTGTGTGTGTGTGTGTGTTGGCCTAATGGAGAGAGAGAGGGACGCCAGATTGCCTTGTACCTCATGAGAGAACTTTTTAGAATACCTGATGCAGTCAAACTTTATGTTTTTGTTGTTCAGTATTCTATGCACTTTTTTTATTCAACTCACTTAAAAATATTTAACATTTGAATGTAATTGAGGTTCAGATGCTCAAAGGGTTGTGAAAGACTTGAGCCAACATGGTTCTCCAGTTCCCTTATTACCAATGGATTACAGGGCATCTGTACAGGCTACTGTACAATGGGACCTTTCATCGGATCGGAAGACTCTTTACAGTGTTTTGAATTGACTTACCTGATCAAATCCTCTCTTAATGTGTAGAAGTGTAAAAGCCACCTGGGTGGTGAAGCTCGGTGGCCATTTTGGTCCGTACAGTAGGACTCACCATACGTAAGCTATTGTGATGGAGCCACAAGGAGATTAGTTGCATGACCTTGCTGATTGACACGAGAGCCATCAGTGGTGATTGCTGTGACGCAAGTGGAAAAAATGGTTGATGTGGTGGGTTTGGAAATAAGTATTGTGTTGTTGGTGATGTTATTGATTGTTGCACATATACAGTTACAGTGTGCTCTCTCTCTCTCTCACTCACACACACACACACACACACACACTCGTCCTTGACTGTCTTTGTCTGTCTGTTTGTCTGACTCTATAACCTGTTAGTTCGTATGCCTTGCCACCGTGATATATAGTCCTAAAGGATGAGACAATAAGAGGACACAGTGGCAGAATAAATTCAACCACACCTTTGTTTCATCACAAAACCCAAAACCGGAGAGCAACATCTGTCTGGTGAAGTCCACCAAGCATTTTGCATGTAACAAACAGTAACATGACCTACAGCATGGTCAAGTAAGGTAATGTTTCCGACATTTTCAGACCACTAAACAACTACTGATTTAGGACCACAGAGAGTTATCGCAAAGTCGCAAAGAAAAATATTTAAACAGCATCAAATCACCTCTGCTTACTCTAATACAGTGAAAACTAAAAGATACCAAAAAACAATTTAGTCCAATCAACGTAAGCTACACTGAACAAAAATATAAACACAACATGTAAAGTGTTGGTTCCATATTTCATGAGCTGAAATAAAAGATCCCAGAAATGTTCATACACACAAAAAGCTTATTTATTTTGTGCACACATGTTTTTACATCCCTGTTAGTGAGGATTTCTCTTTTGCCAAGATGATCCATCCACCTGACAGGTGTGGCATATCAAGAAGCTGATTAAACAGCATGACCATTACACAGGTGCACCTTGTGCTGGGGACAATAAAAGGCCACTCTAAAATGTGCAGTTTTGTCACACAACACAATGCCACAGATGTCTCAAGTTTTGAGGGAGCATGCAATTGGCATGCTGACTGCAGGAATGTCCACCAGAGCTGTTGCCGGAGAATTGAATGTTCTGAAACAAAGCTGAAAATGTCCCAGTTCTTCCATGGCCTGCATACTCACCAGACATGTCATCCATTGAGCATGTTGCCTATGGACAATGAACATAATTGCATTTTATCAATGGCAATTTGAATGAACCAAGATACCGTGACAAGATCCTGAGGCCCATTGTCCTGCCATAACCACATTTTTCAGCATGATAATGCACAGCCCCATGTTGCAAGGATCTGTACACAATTCCTGGAATCTGACACTGAGCCAATTGTGCACCGCCCTATGGGACTCCCAATCACAGCTGGATGTGATGCAACCTGGATTTGAACCAGGTACTGCAATGACACTTCTTACACTGAGATGCAGACCACTGCACCACTTGGGAGCCTTTGAAGAGGAGTGGGATAACATTCCACAGGCCACAATCAAGAGCCTGATCAACTCTGTGCGAAGGAGATGATTTGCACTGCATGAGGCAAATGGTGGTCACACCAGATACTGACTGGTTTTTGGATCCACACCCCTACATTTTTTTGTATTCCTTGTCATGTGAAATCCATAGATTAGGGCCTAATACATTTATTTCAATTGAATGATTTCCTTATATGAACTGTAACTCAATAAAATCTTAGAAATTGTTGCATGTTGTTCAGTATAATTATGATGTGTCTGTACATGATTCTGATTTCTGTGTGTGTGTGTGTGTGTGTGTGTGTGTGTGTGTGTGTGTGTGTGTGTGTGTGTGTGTGTGTGTGCGCGTGTGCGCATTAGGAAAAAGTAGGAAAACATGTTGACTCACTCTACTTGTAGAGAAAGGCCAATGCCATCCTCCTCTCTTTCATGTTGAAGAAACAGTCTATCACTCTGTCATACAGTACACGCTTACATTTTTTGTGGTCCTAGGCTACCTGGCTAAAATCCTTGCTAGCTAGCCTAACTTCCTATCGTGTGCACATTTAGCTAGTTAACATTAGCCTTCTACATCTAGCTACATATTGAACTTCCATCCTCTCATGCCAGTGGTACAATTTATGAATTTATGGTTGGATCAGAATCGCCGTTATAATCATTGGCCAGTACAGAGAATTAAGTAAAACCACAAGTCCAAATACCTATCTCCATCCATGGCTAATTTAGGAAAGGGACGATTTTAGCTAGCTAGCCAGCGGAGGACAACAACACAAGGAGATGCACAATGAGGTTCTGGTAATGACGTCTGCTCTCCATCAAATGTGATTGGAGTGAAGCCAAACCCAAACTGGCCAAATCCACTTTTTTTTGGTGCGCCAGGACCATTCACAGTTGAGCTCACTCAGTTTAGCTCAACGCTGATTGGCTATTATTTTACACTTTTCTAATCAAGGGAGGCCAAATGCTTGATGACTTCCTTGCATTCAATGCTACAGGCGGCAACAATGTCATACTCTTTTGGACCAAACAGCATCAGATAGATGGCCTACACATGCCGAGACAGAGGGGCACTGTTTCACTCGCTTGGATGCTTTCTCCGGTGAGACAGTCAGCCACTTGCGAATTGTTGGAAAAAAAACACAGAGAGACGAAAGATGCATTATTTTATGTTTTTTCTTTTTTTCTTGGTCAATTTTTGGACCAAGAAATGAATACTCGCCATTGTCTGAACGACATCTACTTGAGCAGAGAGCGAAAAAGAGAGAGAAAAGAGTTAGAGAGAGAGCGGGAAAGGGAAAGGGAGAGAGATGATAGGGAGAGAAAGAGAGAATAAAAGGGAAAGAGAGAGTGAGAGAAAGAGAAGAAGGAGAGGGAGGGAGAGAGAATCAAATCAAATCAAATGTTATTTGTCACACGTGCCGAATACAACAGGTGTAGACCTTACAGTGAAATGCCTACTTACAAGCCCTTAACCATCAATGCTTTAAGAAGTTAAGAAAAAAAGAAGTGTTAAGTAAAAAATGGACAAGTGAAAAATTTAAAATAGAAAATAAAAGTAACAAATAATTAAACAGCAGCAGTAAAATAACAATAGCGAGGCTATATACAGGGGGTACCGGTACAGAGTCAATGTGCGGGGGAAACGGTTAGTCGAGGTAATTGAGGTAATATATACATGTAGGTATAGTTAAAGTGACTATGCATAGATTATAAACAGAGAGTAGCTGCAGCGTAAAAGAAGGGTCTGGGTAGCCCTTTGATTAGCTGTTCAGGAGTCTTATGGCTTGGGGGTAGAAGCTGTTAAGAAGCCCTCTTTTACACACTACCCTCTGTAGTGCCTTGCGGTCGGAGGCCTCAGACAGCACTCTAACAGCCATTCACTGCTCAGCAGGTGGAGAGAGATATTGAGAGAGAGAGGGGGGGATGTAGAGCGTTAGATTTAAAAATGTTTTATTATTTAACTAGGCAAGTCAGTTAAGAACAAATTCTTGTTTACAATGACAGCCTACCCCGGACGACGCTGGGCCAATTGTGCGCCAAACTATGGGACTCCCAATCACAGCCGGATGTGATTCAGCCTGGATTCAAACCAGGGACTGTAGTGATGCCTTCTGCACTGAGATGCAGTGCCTTAGACCGTTGCGCCACTCAGGAGGGAGGGAAGGATCTAGACAGCTTTAGTGTTTGTCTGGAATATAATGACACACCACTGGACAGATGATAATAAGATTGTTCACCGTCAATGCACCACACACACACACACTGTGCCGCCTCACCTGTCTTTGTCTCCAAACCCAGTCATTATCCCTACCGCTAATATTTCAACCCTGGCTAGCATGACTCAGCTAAAAAACCCATACAAACCAAATGCAGAGTTCTAATACGCTAACGGGCTAACTTCAGCAAGATATGCAGTAAAGCAGCCAGACAGTTATCCTGATTCTTTCTCCTCCTTTTCAGCTGTAATGAGAAGGCAATTGAGAGGATTGAATGAAGAAAGGGAGGATGAAAGGAGGGTGGGATGGCTAGTGTTGAAGGAGGAGAAGAAGAAAGTGATGATGTGTGGGAAACTGTGAATCCATTTACTATAAAAGATGATAAGACGATGTCTTAGTCATCCAGTAAGTTGTTATAGGGACCAAGACAGTGTGGAGGATTATGGGAAAATGGATTGTCCGGAATTCCCATCCCTATGGCAATGAAGATGTCAGATAGAACTGGAGACAGCGATATCACAAGAGAAAGAGAAGAAAGGGGAGGGGGAGAGAGGGAAGCAAGGAGAGGGAGAGGATGGAGAGGGAGGGATGGAGTGGAGGGAGGGAGGGAGGGAGGTAAGGAGAGGGAGAGGATGGAGAGAGAGGGATGGAGTGGAGAGAGGGAGGTAAGGAGAGGGAGAGGATGGAGAGAGAGGGATGGTGTGCAGAGAGGGAGGGAGCAAGGTAAGGAGAGGGAGAGGATGGAGAGGGATGGAGTGGAGAGAGGGAGGGAGTGGAGAGATGGAGGGAGGGAGGTAGGTAAGGAGAGGGAGAGGACGAGAGAGGGTTGAGTGGAGGGAGGTAAGGAGGGAGGTAAGGAGGGAGGTAAGGAGGGAGGGAGGTAAGGAGAGGGGAGGGATGGATTGGAGGGGAGAGAGGGAGGGAGGTAAGGATGGAGGTAAGGAGGGAGGGAGGGACGGAGGGAGAGGACCACTGAACTGAGCACCACTGAACCATACACACACACTGAGCATCACTGAACCATACACACACACAACAACCAGGAAGTCCACTATGAAGTGCTTGCGTGCATGTATTTGAGTGTGTCAGTGTGTTCTTAGGGAAAGGGGGGGTACCTAGTCAGTTGTACAACTGAATGCCTTCAACTGAAATGTGTTTTCCGCATTTAACCCAACCCCTCTGAATCAGTCAGTTAAATATCAGCTTTCTTATAGAAACCCAGAGAAACACTCTTGTTGGCTAATGCTCTAATGATGAGTCACTGTAGAGCTAGCTTAGCAGTGGCTAATGTCAGTCTCTTGTTGGGTGATGTTCTATGGATGAGTCACTATAGAGCTAGCTTAGCAGTGGCTAATGGAAGACTACTTGGGTGATGTTCTAATGAAGAGTCACTGTAGAGCTAGCTTAGCAGTAGCTAATGGAAGAACAGCACAGATGAAATGGGGCAAGGCACGATCAGGGATGTACTGAGAAGACAGAGAGAGAAAGAGAGGAAAGAGGGAGCAGAGAGAGAGAGAGAGAGAGAGAGAGAGAGAGAGAGAGAGAGAGAGAGAGAGAGAGAGAGAGAGAGAGAGAGAGAGAGAGAGAGAGAGAAGGGCATAAAGGGCGAGCGGGTGAGAGAGCAAGAGAGCAAGAGAGGCTTACTGTCTTTCCCACGCTGTAGCCAACTCTTCTATTTCTATGTTCAAGTTTTCTAATGTGAAAAAGGGGCCCTGTGGGAAAAAGGTTGGGCACCCCTGCCATAGAGTGCTGGTCAATAGTAGTGCACAGTATATGGAATAGGGTGGCATTTGGGCCACAACCTTATTAGTTTCAACTGGTCTCTGTAAAGCCTGTGACTCAGAGAAACAGGAACAGAGGAAGTTATTGAAACAGGTCAGTCAGACACTGTGGGGTCAGCAATGGAAATCTATGGGTGTTCTGGGCAGAACAGGGCCTGCCTGATCTGCAGTTTAAATGAGGTGACAGAGGCTGGGCTGCATCTCAATCGTCTAAAGAGGCTCCCTTGTCCCTTCCTTGTTTCATTTCCTTCATCTGCACGAGAGGATGCTTCCTCAGACTATTGAAACCACCTATAAATGACATGCTATCATATAATGTGTGTTGGTGCGTGCATGCGTGTGTTAGCGTGTGTGTGTGTTATCCCTTTCATGCTTAAACGTTTTTCCGGCACTTTGATCATACCGCCAACTTCTTTCCGACTTTTCCTAACTCTGAAAATATATTTCTGGCATCAAAACCTAAACTTTTATTTCCACCAAACAAACTAGAAGCCTAATCGTTTCAGTAAAGTTCTGCCTACGGCTTAGTATGAAACGTAGCCCTGAGGCGGCATCAGCGCCGCTATGCTCTTAAACTCTTGATAGTTGCTAGGCAACGCCCATTAACCATCCTCCTTGCAGTTCTGAACTTTGCAAGGCATGTCACTTCACCAATGTCTTGGCATAGCCCACCGCTAAGCAGTGCACTATTTTCTTAACAACAACTGGATGCTATTGATGGACATGAGTACCTCAATTGACGCCAAAACTCGATTTTTAACCAGGGATAAAAACATTTTGAAATACTGTAAAACTATTTTGTCTAAATTTTGTCTTGAAGACAACGTTAATTTGCTTTGACTCTAGTGTTCCATTTGTACATGTGCATTTGAAGGACACAACAAAAATAAACCAAGCCAAGCATCACTAAGTTTTTATACAGTGCATTAGGAAAGTATTCAGACCCCTTGACTTTTTCCACATTTTGTTACGTTACAGTCTTATTCTAAAATGGACAGAAAAAAATATATCCCCTCATCAATCTACACACAATACCCCATAATGGGGTATTTTTGCTAATTTATGATACTCGAAATTGAGCTCAGGTGCATCCTGTTCCCATTGATCACCCTTGAGATGTTTCTACAACTTGATTGGAGTCCAAGCAATGAGGTAAGGGGAATTGTCCGTAGAGCTCCGAGACAGGATTTTTGTCAAAGCACAGATCTGGGGAAGGGTACCAAACAATTTCTGCAGCATTAAAGGTTCCCAAGAACACAGTGGCTTCCATCATTCTTAAATGGAAGAAGTTTGGGACCACCAACACTATTCCTAAACTGAGCAATCGGGGAAGAAGGACCTTGGTCAGGGAGGCGAGTCTCATAGCAAAGGGTCTGAATACTTATGAAAATAAGGTATTTCTGTTTAGTTTTTTAAACATTTGCAAAAAAAAAATTTAACTTTTTTTTATGGGGTATTGTGTGTAGATTGATGAGGAAGAAAATAACTGAATCCATTCAGAATAAGGCTGTAATGTAACAAAATGTGGAAAAAGAGAAGGGCTCTGAATACTTTCAGAAAGCACTGTAGATAAATACCCACATATTTTTTTACAGTGCTGCCTTTGTTAAAAATTTTATTTGAGTAAAAAAAATCATGCAAGTACTCTCATGCGAGTACTCAAACAGTCAAACACATTCAAATGCCCATCCCTACTGGATGGATCCATAAAGAATTACTGTGGGAATTAATATCACTGAATGGGTAAATTATTGGAACAAAGTAGGCTGATGCAATTGAAGGCATGTATCAAATTGTTGCTTACTGAAATTCCCAAAGTTATCCAATTGTTGCAATACAGATCATTTGAAGCATAACCAACATGTGGTCAACTAGATGATCATTTCAGCACCGTTTTGATTGGGACAGTGCCATTGCGTGGGGACTCATGTTAGATTTCCATTTGGATATTGCTTAGGCTACAATTAGGTGGGGAAAAGATTAGCTAAGTTGAGTGCATGCTGCCCGTGATCAGTTAGTTTATTAGAACACTGCCAGGTTATGCAGTTTAACAAGTGGATTGTTTTGCTTTTCACTACCAGTCTTTCAGTAGCCCAGGCCTGCTTCCCAACCAAAAGCATGTGACTTCACTGACTTGTCTGATAATCAATCAATGTAATTTTGTTTCACTGAATCTCCGTCTCTATACTGTAGGCTAGGCCTATTTGGTTGATTGGTTTCTGGCTGGGCCAATAAGTGGAGGTGGTATAGCTCATCTATTCGTTTGCTCATCTATCACTGATCAGAAACATTTAGCGTGCAATAATGTAGCCTAACATCAATGTGAAAGACTGGTGGATGTTTCTATTTGGAATTTGGGAGAAATGTTGTCAGTAGTTTATAGAATAAATCAAAAATGTTCATTTTACCCAAACACATACCTATAAATAGTAAAACCAGAGAAACTGATAATTTTGCAGTGGTCTTTTAAATATGTTTGTTGACTGTGATCGGGTAGGTGTGTCTTGTCTGTTTAAAGAACATAATGGCTGCACAGACCCCTAAGGTAGGCCTGATTAAACTCAAAATATGCTATTCTATTCTTTTGAAAATACATTTTCTTAGTCTTATAATGTTTATTAGGACCTGCTTAAACAAATTAATAATGGATTTATTTTTGATGGTGTACATTTTCAATGGGATTTATAAAAATAGACGCCCATCCACAAGGGCACACCAGTACTACCACTCGTCACCCGCATGCCGGCATGGAAGGTATAAAAAATGGGCCTGTTTGTAAGGGGGTCATATAAACATTGGCCAATTTTTTTTTGGGGGGGCAAAGTACCGTAAATCCTATGTGAAAGCAGCATAAGTGTGTGTGTGTGCGTGGTGTGGTTTGGTGTGTGTGGTGTGTGTGGCGTGTGTGTGTGAGGTATGCGTGTGTGGTGTGTGCGTGGTGTGTGCGTGTTGCGTGTGGTGTGGTGTGTGTGAGGTTACATCCCATGACTGTACACTATCACCCTTTTTAGATTATTATGTTATCCCTCCCCCTTTTGATTTGATGGGCCAACCAATTAAGACAATGGACTTCTCATATCTGATTGGACCCCTCCATCCATCCATTTTTTTATTAGTCTCCCTGTCTCAGTGTCCTTGACACATTCCTCCTCTAGGAAAAAGGCCAGCTGGGGCACAGTGGCCACGTGGTATATTACCAGACCCTAATGTGATGAGAAAATGTGGTGCTGTGGAGCCACAAAGACAATAGGAGCCATATCTATTGCTGATGCTGTGTCGGCACAAAATGGCCGCCTAGTTGGCCCTTTGGGTCATTGACCACTATTTGATACAATGGGACTGGGGACATCTGCATGGTCGTTGATATTGGAGAAGAGAGGAACACACACACTCACACACACTTAGGACAGGAGTCCGAACAGTTCAGGCTTTGTGTTTATTGCTTAGTAAGCAGCCATTGTCCCCTTGGGGTTCTGGTTAAGACCAAGTCGACAGAATGTCTCGTCTGTATACAGGCCCACATCCTGTGTGTGTGCGTTTGCGTGAGTGTCCAATGTGTGTGCATGTGTGTGTGTGTGAGGTCTCCCAGGACAGCGCTAAGCTGGCGTGTTGACTGTGGATAATATTGTCTCAAACTCAGTTTCCCTCCCTGTCTGTGTTCTATTGCCCCCCCACCTCCCCTGTTGCCATGACAACCAACAATGAGCTTTTATGTTGATTTCTGCACTGCCCTCCTCAGCAATAATGGTGGCTGGTGTCTGTGCCACCGAGTGTGTGCGTGTGTGTTGCCAGCTAATCTGAGAGAGTGATCAGTGTGCCACCACATAGCAGGCTGTAGCAGTGCCCCTTACACACCCACTGGTTGTTTACCAGTCTGCAGGCCTCCAAGAGATTCCAAACCAAATGTTTGTGTTTCCTTCGTGTACTGTAAGGCCCTTAGAGCATTTCAAATATCTTAAGGCTGCATTCCAATGGGTCTTTTTCCCACCCTAAGGATGATGTGTGGGACTGTGTGTGTGTGTGTGCATGTGTGTGTGTGCCTGCGCATGTGTCTGTGTGTGCCTGCGCATGTGTGTGTGTGTGTGTTCACTGTAATCCCTGAAGAAGGTGTTTTTAGATAAACAAACCAACTGCTGGAAAGAACATCCTTCCCCTCTTCCTCATTTGATATCCACTATTTGACAAATAATGACACTGTCAATTTCTACTACTTTGTGTACAGAACCTCTGCCCAGTTTGATTGGCTGGCTGGCCTTGTCGCCGTGGTGATGGCCACTGGGATACCAGCGGGTCATTGGTTCATTTGGTTCACATTCAGAAGAGGCAGTTTGTTCTCTGTCTGTTTATCGGTCCTCTATCTGTTCTCAACGAGTGTTGTGTGTGTGTGTGTGTGTGTGTCTGCAACATTTCCTCTTCTCTGTACGGAGTGTGATCTGTACACCTTTGGTAGCTGGCACCACAGTCATAGATATACAGCGTTATTGGGTCACGTTCAGAGAACACAATCTGTTTCCTATCTGTTCTCTACTGTATGTCAGTTTGTAACATTTACCCTCTAGTTTAGGGACATGCAGCTTCCATCTTTACTACCTGGTACCGTAGTTAATACTATATACAGTACAGTATGAGTTATTGGGTCACGTTCAGAGAAGGCAATCTGTTCTTCACCGGTTCTCTATGAGTCTGCAGCATTTCCTCTCTAACTGCAACATTTCCTCTCTAACTGCAACATTTCTTCTTTAACTGCAACACTTCCACTCTAACTGCAACATTTCCTCTCTAACTGCAACATTTCCTCTTTAACTGCAACACTTCCACTCTAACAGCAACACTTCCACTCTAACAGCAACATTTCCTCTCTAACTGCAACACTTCCACTCTAACTGCAACACTTCCACTCTAACTGCAACACTTCCTCTCTAACTGCAACATTTCCTCTTTAACTGCAACATTTCTTCTCTAACAGCAACACTTCCTCTCTAACAGCAACACTTCCTCTCTAACTGCAACATTTCCTCTTTAACTGCAACATTTCCTTTCTAACCGCAACACTTCCTCTCTAACTGCAACACTTCCTCTCTAACTGCAACATTTCCTCTCTAACTGCAACACTTCCTCTCTAACTGCAACACTTCCTCTCTAACTGCAACACTTCCTCTCTAACTGCAACACTTCCTCTCTAACTGCAACACTTCCTCTCTAACTGCAACACTTCCTCTCTAATTGCAACATTTCCTCTCTAACTGCAACATTTCCTCTCTAACTGCAACACTTTCTTTTCTAACTGTAACACTTCCTGCCCTCTGATGTGCACCTTTGGTACCTGGCACCAGGCTTTAGATACAGTAGACAGTATAAAGTGGTACATGTTCAGAAAAGCCTTCTGTTTTCTATTGGTTCTATATCTGTCAGTTGAAAAGCCTTCTGTTTTCTATTGGTTCTATATCTGTCAGTTGAAAAGCCTTCTGTTTTCTATTGTTCCATATCTGTCAGTTGAAAAGCTTTCTGTTTTCTATTGGTTCTATATCTGTCAGTTGAAAAGCTTTCTGTTTTCTATTGGTTCTATATCTGTCAGTTGAAAAGCCTTCTGTTTTCTATTGGTTCTATATCTGTCAGTTGAAAAGCCTTCTGTTTTCTATTGGTTCTATATCTGTCAGTTGAAAAGCTTTCTGTTTTCTATTGGTTCTATATCTGTCAGTTGAAAAGCCTTCTGTTTTCTATTGGTTCTATATCTGTCAGTTGAAAAGCCTTCTGTTTTCTATTGGTTCTATATCTGTCAGTTGAAAAGCCTTCTGTTTTCTATTGGTTCTATATGTCAGTTGAAAAAGCCTTCTGTTTTCTATTGGTTCTATTTCTGTCATTTGAAAAGCCTTCTGATTTCTATTGGTTCTATATCTGTCAGTTGA